>PVKA01012526.1:0-57561 GCA_004027165.1 Ctenomys sociabilis
AGACAGAGGGGAGCCCCAGTGGGTTGCCAATGAGACTGCCTTTGCTAGGTACCTTTGGAAGATTGCAGTTAGTTAATATGCCATTATACTTATGCATGATATATGAAAGAATTCCCTATCATAAAAGTTTTATATTTTTATCCAAATATATAACTGCTTTTTGTTGATTTATTTCAGATCTGGCTAGTGAGCTTGTACCACCACTCTTCATGCCTGTTCTTAACAACTCAGAGGTCAAGCTCTTCCTTCTGATTGGAATCCCAAGACTGGACTATGCCCATATTTGGATTTCCATCCCCCTCTGCGTCATGTACATCATTGCTCTCACGGGCAACTGCATCATCCTCTTTATCATAAAGACAGAGCCCTCACTCCATGAGCCCATGTATTATCTCCTTGCCATGTTGGCTGTCTCTGATATGGGCTTGTCTCTCTCCTCTCTTCCTACTATGCTGAGGATCTTCTTGTTCTGTGCCATGGGGATTTCACCCAATGCCTGTTTTGCTCAAGAATTCTTCATCCATGGACTTACTGTCATGGAATCCTCTGTACTTCTAATTATGTCTTTGGATCATTTTCTTGCCATCCATAATCCCCTAAGATATAGTTCTATCCTCACTAACAAAAGAGTTGCTAAACAGGGACTAATCTTAGATTTTAGGAGCATCATTTTAGTACTTCCATTCCCATTTGCTCTAAGCAGATTAATATATTGCCAAAAGAACCTTCTTTCTCACTCATACTGTCTTCATCAGGATATTGTGAAACTGGCCTGCTCTGACAACAAGATCAATTTTATTTATGGCTTCTTTGTTGCTCTTTGTACTATGCTGGACTTGGCACTGATTGCTGTGTCTTATGTGCTGATCTTGAAGACTATACTCCACATTGCATCTCTCACAGAGAGGCTGAAGGCCCTAAATACCTGTGTCTCCCACATCTGTGCTGTGCTCATTTTCTATGTGCCTATCATCACCCTCGCTGCCATCCATCGCTTTGCGAAGCATAAAATCCCCCTTGTTACAGTCCTTATAGCAGATATATTTTTATTGTTTCCACCCCTAATGAACCCTATCGTGTACTGTGTAAAGACTAGAAAAATCTGTGAGAAGGTCTTGGGGAAGTTACTTAACAAGTGTGTGAGATAGTACTGAGATGTACTGTATAGACCTTATCAGTCAGTCAGCACTCATGGCATCTGCTGTGCGTTCAGTACCTTGGTGCTCATTATGTGGTGGGTGGCTGGAGCAGGAAGAACAAGTGCCATTCTATGTCAGTAGAGAATTTGCAATAGAACTGGAAATAAAGCTTATACAATATGGGAAATACGAAAATGATATGATTTATAGATGTTTAATTGATATTGTTTCAAAGGAGATGAAATAAATCTTACATGTGATGGAATAGTTACAGAGGTGGTTCCTGTTTGTTTTATGGGCTCATAGTGATTCTCCCGTTTTCAGCCTCCTTAGTGCTGGGATTACAAGTGTGCACTACTATGGCCTGTGTTGGAGGTTGGCTCAGCACAGCCGGGGTGGGGGGAAAGGGAGGCTGGCATGGCATGTAGTGTTGATGATTGAACCCTGGTCCCTGTGCTTGTCTAAACAGTCACTTGGTACACTGAGCTGTCTTGTTGGCCCTATGAGGGAATAGTTACATCAGAGTCAGAACTTGAAGGATGGATAAAATATGGGAATATAGATATTTTTATTCTATGAGCATTTACTAAATTTCCTCCTGAAATATTTACTCTCTGCACTATCGAGGAAAATGGAAGTTGCAGAGCCCATAGCAACTACGTAAGATATTCTGGTAGGAATACAGCATATCATTTGGCCAATATTGAGTGGAAGCTTTGACTAAAATGAATGAACTAGGTATTGGAATATCTAAAAATGCAGAAAAGTTCAAAATTAAGAATCACAGAAATAGAATTGAATATGTAAGGAGATGCCTTCAAATTTTAAGTACAGTGTGCAGGGACCTTGAAAAAAGATGAATTGAATTTAGGAGAAATGAAGAAGCCATCAAGAGGAGACAGTGAAATATTTATGCTAGGAAGTGTTGATGTTGGGAATGGGTAGAAAACACAAACTTTGTTTCCATTTCTTTTGGTGTTATAAAATACACGTGTAATGGAAAAGAAATCCACAAATTCCAGTAGATTAGTAAGAAGTGATTTAAAACTCTGTACTATTTCATATTTTTCTGTTACATAGTGTTTATCTGATTCTTTATAACAAAATGCAGCTCTTTTTTATTCTTATTTTTGTATTTTAGGACAGGGTCTACAGGGTCTCACTGCATAAATCTGACTAGTAGTAATCCTCCTGTTTACAGCACACCAAATGCTGGGATTGCAGGCACATGTCACCATGTCCAGTCTCAGCTCTTCTAATATTTATTTTGAACTTATATGATTCATTATTAGTACATGCTTGTAGTATATGAAATTTATATTCATTCTGGGGAGTAGGTACATGTACATAATATGGTCTGTTTTTTTTGATCCCCTTCCCTTTCAGCCTCCCTCCCTCTTTTTCTAAGTCCCCTTTATTCATTTCCATTTTTGTTTATATTAATAATCTTATCTCACATTCATAACATATACTGTGTTCCATCAAGTTATTAGGTTCCTGCACGTGACATATCTGGGTGTAATAACACACGCTTGTCTGTGGATATCAAAACAAATATGTGTTTTCAACAAGGTTTAGCTGTAAAAATGAAGATTCAAAGTCTCTAGGACATATCTCAAATGCTATTTTCACCCACTGGTTCTCACTGCCATTATCTTTTTTTGCATTTAGAATGTCTCCATGACTCTCAACCATTCTGCACATTGAGATAAACAACATGACCTTTCTAAACTGCAAAGTCAAAACACTTAAAATCTTCCATACAAGGTAGCTAAGATAATTGTACCGCTAATTTCTATTAGTTCATTGAATGGAACAGTTAGTGCTTATGTTGTTTGATCAACTTTACATGCTCATATCTTGGAGTCTGAGCAAATACTTTGAAGATAACAATATGCAATATTAATATTGTTAATTTCCTGTCATCTTATATTGAAATTCTGTATCATTTTCATTGTTTTTATTTGATATCAAATGATAAATACAAGTCTCTCGACATATACAATGGACTTTCATCACTTATTTACTTAATTCTAAAGAGAATATAATCCAATAAAAATGATACAGAATTTCAAACAAGGTAATAAGAAATAACAATCATTGTTATACTGCGTATAATTATCTTTAAAGTAGTTGTTCAGATTACTAGATTTAGACATGCAAAATTGATCCAGAAATTAGGCAGTAACTGTTTATTTCAACAAACTGATGGAAATTAGTAGTACAGTTATCTATCTTGTGTGTATATGATTTTCCCTTTCTTCTTTCTTTTCTCCTTTCTCCTGTCCCAGTCATTCTTTCCCTCTGAGTAGTTTTTTTTTCCCTTTCCCAATATCTATTATACCCTTCAGATTTTATTTACTCTTTCAGGTTCTAACATGAGTGAGATAATAGGTTTGCACATGAAGGCCTGATTGCTTTCACTTACGAGTATGGTCTTTACTTGCATTTTTTTTTTTTACCAATAAAAGCCTCAAATTTATCTTTCTTTTTGCTGAGTAATACACTACTGTATAAAAGCACCACATCTTTTTTATCCATTCCTCAATTGACTGACATTTGAGGTGTTTCTAAGATTTAGTTATGATGAATTGTGCTTCTATAAGCAGGAGTGAATGTGTATCACTGTACCATGATATTTTCAGTTTTCTTCTGGAATAGCTGGGTCACATAGGAACTCTAATTCTATTTTTTTGAGGAGTCTTTACCCTGATTTCCACAGTGGTTGTACTAGTTTACAGTCCCATCAACAACGTAGAAGGGTTCTTTTATTCCTCACCAGCATTTGTTGTTTGACTTCTTGGTGACAGACATTTTGCTTTTTCCCCAATTCTATTAGCATTCATGTCTTTCATTCTAATTGAACAATATATATACAACTTGCTGCCACTTAACTCACACCTACACTTTTACTTACTGTGTGTTTTCTGTCAACAATGTTGTATTGCTTTTGTACCAGTGAGGTACAATTTATCTTAAATTTAGTATCTGAAACAATACAGATTTTCCAGGTTCATACACTAAAATTCTGACATGGTTTTTGCTGTGGGATGTAATCACAGGATGGTCTGTCATACCTATGTTTGCTTTGGAAAGCAAAAAACTGCATCTATTTCCTTGCCTTCTCCACTTTCAGAAATCACAATATTTCTTGGCTGATGGACCCCTTCCTCCTTCTTCAAAGCTGTACTATTTCATTACAGCCCCTTGGGTTCACTTCTGTAATCACATCTCTCTCTGACCACTGCTTGTAAATCTGCATTTGGACTACGATCAGAGTAGGATTTATTACTTCGCGGAGTGACCATGTACAAGGCTGAAATGTAGAGGATAGGATAATGTGAAGCTTTTCTCCCTTGCTGTTCGTTGATGATGCTTCAGCTAATGCTCAGATCCTAGCTAGATCATTGCATGGAACACCTGCATGCGGTTTCCCCATGAAGATGAGGCTTCCTATCAGCATGAACACTGGGTGCCCAAAGCAGCAATGAGTGAGATAAAAACAGAGATGAAACATATTGGGGAGAGGAGGAGGAGAAAGAAGAAGAAGCGAGAAAGAGAGAGAGAGCAAGAGTGACAGTGAGAGCGAGAGAGAGAAGAGAGAGAGACTGATCAATTGAGAGAGTAAAATATATATTACCTTTTATAACCCTGTCTCAAAAGATAAACAGGGTCATTTCTCCGACTTTCAGTTCATTGACGCAATTAGAAAGTTTTTAGCTAAAGGGGGAGAAGAAATAGATTCTATTTCTGGATGTGGAGTAATAAGATTTTTGATTGTACATGTTTGTTGAGTAAAAATATAAATGTCTCTTCTATAGTACACATGCATATCATAAAGATCGATGACCAAGTACATTGAAGGAGGTAGTACTGCCAAGACTTGACCTCTTTAGGAACAAAACACATGGGTTACCCGATCTCGGATCTGTTTAGTCTTCACACTGTAGACGATAGGGTTCATCACAGGAGGAACTAGAAGATATACAAAACCCATGATCACCTGGACCAGATGAGGTGCCTGCTTCCCAAAGCGATGGATGATGGACAAGCCAATCATGGGGGTGTAAAAGAGAAGCACAGCACAGATGTGGGAAACACAAGTGTTAAGAGCTTTCACTCTCTCAGCCCTGGAGGCTATGGATAGCACCGTGCGCAGGATCAGGGCATATGAGAGGAGGATGAGCAGTGAGTCTACACCCACTGTGGAAATGATGACAAACATGCCATAGATGCTGTTGGCCTTGATGTTTGCACAGGCCAATTTCATCACTTCTTGGTGTAGACAGTAGGAGTGCGATAGCACTGGGGAGCCGCAGTAGGGAAATCCTTTGAGCATAAAAGGCAGTGGGAAAATAAGTGCTACACTTCGGCCCAGAGATGCGAGGCCGATTCTACCAATGACGGCATTGGTGAGAATGGAAGCATAATGTAAGGGACGACAAATGGCCACAAAACGATCAAAGGCCATGGACAGCAGCACAGAGGACTCTAGGAAAGATAAGCAGTGAATGAAAAAGAGCTGGGCAAAACAGGCATCATGGCCAATGTCTCGTGCCCCAAGCCAAAAAATGCTCAGCACTGTAGGGAGCGTACAAAGGGACAGACCCATGTCAGTCAGAGCTAACATGGACAGGAAGAGGTACATAGGCTCATGGAGTGAGGGCTCTGTTTTGATGATGAAAAGGACTGTGACATTTCCCAGGATGGAAACCAGGTACATGAAGCACAGTGGGATGGAGATCCAGATGTGCATGTGCTCGAACCCAGGAATGCCACTTAGTAGGAAGGTATCAGATATGCTGCTGCTGTTGCCCAGGGATTCAACTGGCATTGTACCCAGAGATTAGGGGTACATGTGATTCCTCCCACAATCTTGAGATGAGCTGTGGAGATACTGTTGATTGCACCTAGCAATTGAAAGAAAAAGAGTTAAAATCAAATATACCTGTACTGTCCCACCCCTCCAGGAGGCTGTTCAACTCTTGTCCTGGCTTCCTCTCAACATCTTTGTGAGGTATAAATTTCAGAATTTCTATAAGAAACAAAGACATTTTAAAGTGATTTTCTACAATTGTGCAACTTGTAAAAGCTAAATTTTTGAACTAGATATTCTACATAAGGCATTTTTTTTTTATCTTCTTTGGCCTCTGCAGCAACCAGACCCCCAACTCTCTGTGCTCTTAATCATTTTGAGTCCCTGCCTCAGTATTTTGCCCAACTTAGTTTTGAGATCTTGAACTCAGTGTATTATCCTCCTCTGCCTCCTGGGTGGCTGGGACTACAGAGCTCTGTCACCTTTATTAGGTTCAGTTGGAAACACCTAGAAGAGGATCACAGAAGAAAGGGATGTTCAGATTCTTGGCCTTGGCACTGTGGGTGAGTAGTGCATCCCCCCACTGAAGGCCATCACTATTGCCGGGATCTGTCTTCAACAGCAACTTATCTTCTGAATTCCAGTAACTGCTCCATTTGCTCCTTAGTAGAAGAAAAGAGAACACATTCACTACTCAACTTGGCCATAATAGCTTTGTGTCCCACCTGTGAAAAGACCTTCATTGAATACTGCTCCCACTCCTCCTTTTTCTCGGCCCCTTTAATGTTTCAACTGTTCTGTCATGTCTTTATTTCTCTTACCTTACCTTCATTTTTTATCTTTGACATTTTTTTCTTTACTTTTTATTTTCTGTCTTGTTAATTTCACCAGCTCTACACAACCTTTGCTCCTACATACCTGTCAATGCTTTGGCCCTTCCTCTGCTATTCTGACCCGGATGGTTGGTCTTAAAGCTAGCTCATAAGCACTGCCTTTCTCGCTCTAACTCCAGAAGGAAGCAGAAGTTGTGGGATGGCTCTCTGGGAAGCTATTTTACTATCACTGGAGTAAGAATCAAATCCCTGATTGTCCACTCAGGCAATAATATACATTCTCCAGAAGCCTGGGAATCCAACCTATGGATCTAGGTGGCAGGAAAGTCTGAAGCACCACAAGCATAACCACATCCTCAATCTTAGGGCTGAGTCCATGGGAAACCATAAAATGAAAAGATGCTAGCCAGTTCCCTCCTATACTACAAGAGATAAAGGCTCACAATGGACAAGCTAACATTCCTCTAGACCCCCTGATTTCCAGAGGGATGCTCTCCCACTATACTCATCACAAACTCAGTGGACTGGGAACCCGCAGGTAGTGGGGGCTTTGATTTGTTTACCTCCATATAACCAGTGCTTAGAATGTGCTCAGCAATCTTTCCTGACATGAATTACTTAAGTGTTACTTAGATGATTATAATTAACATGTATTTTACCTTCCTGATGTTCTATTACAGTGTTATATTATGAATGAGGAGGTTGAGGATAAAAGTAACATTTCTAGGATCAGTGAGATAAATATACAGCATGACATTTGAAATAAGAACACTTTTTTTTCTCAAAGTCTGGGCTTGATTTAGCTGTTACACTGATTATCAAGGGTCAAATTGCAAAAGTTAACATAAAATTAAATACTTAATAAGGCTATAAATAAAAATTCTGAACCAGGCTAATGTTATAAATACACTGGGTTTGGGATGTGGTGATATAGCACTTGCCCTGCATGGGAGAGACCTTGGATTCAACCCACACCACAAAGTACAAATCATCCAATCCAAAAGTAATATCAACACAAATTATAAGAATCTCTCTCTCTCTCTCTCTCTCTCTCTCTCTCTCTCTCTCTCTCTCTCTCTCTCTCTAAGTACCAGTAACATTAATGGTGTTACTAACTCACTGTCCACTTGAAGCTCAGTTGGCTTTTTCACTGTGTTCCTCAGCTTCTGCTGTTGCCGTGGCCTGTGATGATCATAATGCCTTCAAGAGAGCTTGACATGATTAACTGTTTAGGGGAGACATTAAGAATAGGACCCATTAAACCAAAGCAGAAAATATTTTTGGCATTAAAATTAAGTAAGGTGGTAAAGAATGAAAACCTTGCAAGTTATTGTTATTACCTTAATTTGCAAATACAGAAAAAAATTTTAGAGACTTTGCTCATGTGTGTGAAGTCAAAGAACAAATCATTGGCTGAGAAGGAATTTAAACTTAAATTTTTGGAATTTCAAGATATAGGAAAAATAAGGAAAAAAGGTTAACAAATATAGGCACCTGTTTAAGACAGCCTGAAGTGGGTGGGGGCTATATGTCAAAGAATAGAGAGATACAGCAATTATCCTTTGTTCCCAACTTTTGTTTATAAGTTGAAGAGAGACTCTTCCATTTGGACACTTACTTTCTTACAATAGGGAAAGCAGAAGAGGAATCAGAGAGGAAATGGTAATTAAAAGATTTGATAGTAGACTTGGAATGAGAAGGAAAGACAGAATGGGGAAGCCACACAATATTTATTTCAGAATGATCACCTTTATCCTGTTGGCTGAAGAGATTCTAGTAAGAGTGCTTCCTAAATCCTTCTTATTAAAGATCTCTAGAGAATCTATTAAAAAGTTTGGAAAGTAGTTTTTGTTCCTGACCACTACTAATGCAGTTAATCAGGGTGGAAGGCAAATGGTAGATTTAGTACATGGTCTTCCTGCCCAGTTGACATTTTATTTTCCCAAAAGGATTTGTACAAATTTAATGACTTCTGATTCTATTATTTATATTCTGTGGTCACTCAATGAAGTGTTATTTTTATGTTACAGAAAAGTTTTCTTCCAGAATGTCAGATTGCTTCATATCTTACTATCTCTTTTCTCCTTCAGAGTAACTGCTGATTCTACTAACCTCATGGTTGAGGGGAAAGGGTAGTGGTCGAACCCTAATGTCTGAGTTCACCTCATTTCTACATCTTGGTTTTTCCTGTCCAGCTGGCTTGTCTTCCTGGATTCCAATGACTGTCGCGAAGGCCACTCTTTGGGCAGGCAATCAAGAAAGTGAATGGATGTGAGAGAGTTGTTGCCTGAGTTCTGAGCTCCTGCTGAGACCCAGGATCTCATGAAGTCAGCAAGATCTGACTCCAGCACTGTTCACCTTCAGCAGGCCTCTTGCACAAGCTCCTACTGATTAAGAACTGCCATTCTTTCTTCTTACCCTCCAAAGCTCAAGCTCAGTCTTCTGATATCTCTTATTGGCTCTACACAACTTAGCACCCAACACCCATCTACTGAAATGACTCATACCAAGACTAAGCACAGAAGGAAGAAGGAAGCCTGAAACCAGAGGCCAGGTGAGGTGTAAAGGGTGGATGTTAAATCTCTGACTTTTATACAGTTGACTGATTTACCCCTGAGATCCATTCTCAGATCTGTAATCAATTCTGTACTAGTACTGGACCTCTGGGCCTCATTTCCTCAGGCTCTCGGGATAAAGGACAAAGAGAAGAGAAAAACAGCTTTGTGGGACACCTGGATGGTGATCCCAGAGTACCATGTACTTACGAATACCCCTGAAGGATACAGGGACACTTCTGAAGAAACTTCACAACATCAGGATAGCAGAGTGTTTTATGTTTTATGTGTAATATAGCTCATAATTTAAGTACATTGATAACTTAAGTACATTATGATGGTGTGTTAGTGACAATTAACCAAATGTAATGTTTATAAAGTGATTTTTAGTAAGGTACTGTTATGCTTTAGATCTAAAATGGTCCCCTAGACTTCATGTATTTGGAGCATGATTGGATTATAGGGAAAACGCTGGCTTGTTGACATTCAGTGTCTGGGCAGAGAACATGTATCATTATGGCCATTGCCTGGAAGGTCATGTTTGGTGGAGGAAGACGCAGAATTCTATTTAATCTTTAAAAGTTCTGATTAGAACACAAGAAAGAGCATAGGTATTGACTTTATTATTGGGAAGCAAACTGCAGGGTTAAAACTTCAAGGTTAAATGGTAGTTCTCATCCATGAATAAGGGGAAAATAGGACATGTGGTAAGGAATTGACTTTTCCGTCTGGCTCCTTCTTTTTCTTCTCCTCCTTCTTCTTTTTCTCCTCCTCCTCCTTCTCCTTATCTTTGTCTCCTCCTCCTTCTCCTCTCTGCCTGTGTCTCTGCTTCTGTCTCTGTCCCTGCCTCTGTCTTTTTCTCTGTCTCTGTCTCAATATGTCTCTGTCTGGCGCTCTCTCTCTCTCGCTCTCTCTCCCCCTCCCCTCTCTCTCTCCCTCTTTCTCTCTCTGTTTGCCATGAGACTAGCTGACTATGGACTGAAACAGGAGCAAGAGTAAAGCTTTCCTCCTTTAAGTTGTGAATATCATTATTTTTGTCCCAACAAGAAGGAAAGGAACTTGGGCTGAGGAGATAGCTCAGTGGAATAAGTGCTCACAAGTACAAGGAGTTTGGTTCCTGGCACCACCACCAAAAAAAAAGGAACACACAGAACTGTATTTCATTTTGAATAGTTTTGATTAGAGCACAAGCAAGAAAGAACATAGATAATTACTGGGAAGCAAACTAAAGGGTTAAAGCTGTAGGGTTAAATCAAAGCTCTCATACATCTTTAAGGGGGAAACAGGACATGCGGTAAGGAAACAAGAGCACGCAAAGTTTAATTTATGCAGATCGGTACAGTAACTCATCCAGATAGGTACACAGAGAGAAATACTGTCTGATCTCACATGTGAAAGCTAAAACAGTTGACGTAGAAAGTGGCAATGGATTGCATGGACAAAGGAAGTATGCTCAATAAGTATTAAGTTATAATTAGATGGAGGAAAATTCTGGTGCTCTAAAATTACTAACTCACAACTGAAAAAGCAGGATTAAAGGCATAGCTCAGGGCTACAGCATCTATTTAGTATTTTGGGGGCTATGGAGTCAACCTTCATACCACCCTGCCAGCCCCAAAATCACAGAGTAAAATTCCTAAAAGGGCAACTGCACTGAAGGTGGCAATTTGTAATAGTAGGTTCATGCTTGGAGTGCCTGTCATTCTGTCTTCTGAATATATGCTTCTTGTCATGACAGGTTGGTTGCTGCCATACTGTCTTTCAGATAGACGTTTTTTAAAAAGGTGTGGGGTGGTGAATGAAGGCAGGAGACAGGAAAAAAGAGTGTTGTGAGATTGTCCTGCTACAATGCTGTATGTGGTTAGATTTCTAAACTTATGTGTAAACATATAATTGTTTATTCCTATTTTAAAAATACATGTAATTTTTTAAATTTTTTACATTATATTTTGTAGGGAATTAAAGCTTAACATTTTGGCCCTATCCTTTCAAGGTCAATTAAGACTCAGGGCATAGGAGAATCTGTACTGTAACATCATGTAACTGCATTGTGTCCCTGCATTTAAACAAAAACCAAACAACACAAAAAATCTGTTAACCACAGTTCATGTGACAGTAGTGGGACAGAAGACCTTGTCTCTGAAGCTATTGCTGGTGAGCTGTGGTGATAATGAGGCAGCCCAGCCAAACAGGTGTGGAGATCCACTCCATTCTCCCAGAGACAGCAGGTTCATCACAGTTGCGGACCTAAAGAAACTACTGTATAGGAAGTTACCCGTACTGAAACCATTCATGGTATAAGGTATCATTGTGTCAGATAGAAATGGAATACCACATGATATGTGCTACTGTCCCAGAGCATGCTTTGAGGCCTGGTTTTTCTCTATTTTTGCATTTGCACTATTGCAATGGAGGTGCAAGAGGGAAAAAATGGGCTTTGAAATAAATTAAAGTAGCATCTGTCACTCTGACACCCTCAAGATGGTTCAGTTTAATCAGTTACCTTCGGTGATGAGTTTTATGACTGGTACTCGGCCAATACTAGACTAATTGCCAGCCTAGAAGAGGAACCTGATCCCCCACTTAGGAAACTGATGAAAGATGCTGAAGTTTCTTCATATGACAGTGGCTTCATTGTGCACCTTGTCTTCTTATAGCAACACAATGTCAATCTAAGAGTGTGTGTGCGTGTGTATGTGCATGTGTGTGTGTGTGTGTGTGCAAGCTCTGGTAAGGTTTATTAATGAAAACTTTTGCGTAGTTTATTTTTTGCTCATTTAACTTCAGCACACAATACTTTTACCCATGTAACCATGATAGGACCTCTTCTTCCATATTATACTAAAGGAAGAACCTATAGACATAATATATAGACAGAACAGTCGTTACTTTGTAAGGTCTCTCCTTATTTGGTGAGATCTGGGGAAGACACAAAAATGTTTCATACTTCATAGCTCCCAGTGAACCACTCAGATCACTAGACTTGAATAAAATTCTATTCAGTGGTTAGAATTGAAATATTTTATTAATGCACCTGAGCCGTGCAGTGCTTCATGTTGCACAGTGTTCCAAGGCCCTGCAAAAATGCAGTAGTCTGTCACTGTGAATGAGAGTGAAGACATGTTCTTTCTTTAGATTGTTTTATGTCTTTGGGTTGAGTGTAAGGCTGATAAAATATCTTGGTAAAATAGTGACATCACTAAATGTCCTGTGGTAGATAAATATTATAAATTTGACTCCATTCAGAGGGTGGTGCTTGTAGTGAAATCTCGTGGTTTTGCTCCATGCTCTGAACTCTCTAATCAATCAGTTTTAATGTCTGTGTGTTCTTTAACAGGTTGAAACATGAATTGTTTAATTCTATTTCCAGTATCATTGTGTACATAAATGTAATAGGATAGCTCATTTTCTAGCTAATTTTCTTGCATGAATATAAATATAATAATATTTTAAAGCTAAGAATAAAATAAATTAGCATTTACTTTAGTGATGGCAATAATCAGCCATTTAACTTTAGAAATGAAAGGGAATTTTCCAGTGAGAATTCCTAAGTAACACAAGAACAGTGCAAGAGGAGAACAGGTGTCCAGCAGCAGCTGTCAGACCCCTACGCACAAGAATGCGAGAAGTAAGGGTTGTATCTATTTTCTAAATAGGTAGAAAATGCTACTGTACCATGAATACAGTTGATAGCTATATCAGAGAAGATCATGATTGTGTTTTCTTTTTTGTGTGTAGATGAAGAGATAGATCAGAGTGTCCAGCCTGTAGTAAATGAACTGACTTGGAGGGCAGGAAGGGACAGAGTAAGTGTCAGGTTCTTAGTCAAACACAGCCTTGCAGGTTAGACTATGGAAACAATGAAGAGTGGAGGATATCTCAAAGGGTGGCTAAATGACTTCCTGTTGAAGTACAGGAGCGTATGGAAAGAACTGAGGACAATGAGAAGGAGGAAATGTGAAAAATGAAGAGATGAGTGAAAAGAGTGTGTACAATAATCCCATAGAAATCAAGAAAGCAAGTATTGATGTTCAGTTATTTATCCAGTCTTGCATACTTATACCTGTTAATCTGAGCAACAGATTTGATGATAAAAATCTTTAATACAACAACCATTGTTAATTTGCTTTCTTGTTTTGAAAATCTGTACCATCTATATTTTTGTATGTTATTCTGTTTCTTTGTTTTTGCTTTTGTTTTTGGTTTTACTCTTTAAAATAAAATTTAAAAGATAATTGTATGGAGATTAAAGCAGAAGTCAGGCAGGGTGCTCGGAAGGGCAGGACTCCATTAGAATGTGTATTTACATCAATTTTCATACTTGAAATATGTCTTGTCAGAGATGGTTATTCCATTGCCCTTTAAATATTATACATGTGTGAATTCAGCAAAATAGTCCAACATACTCCAGTAGTCCATAATAGTGTGTTATCCACAGGGCTGGCAATGTCAGCAATTATTAAGTTGAGCCTTTTACAGCTCAGCATATTAATATGGGTTTACTTTTCATACTTCGTTATTACACTTTCCTGCTGGAAAGTTAAGACCAAGATAAAGCAAGACCTACATAATGTAACTTTTGTATCTGACAACGTCAGTCAAATCCTCTTAGGATTTAGCCTGAAACCTTACAACGTAGTTTGTAGATCCTTTGTCAGTGTCAGCCATGTGGATGAGTCACAGAATATGTTACGAGGTGTGTACATGCATGGGTATGCTTGTATGTATTCATATCCATATGTGCCTACGTAAAATTATGCAAAAATAGTCTTGTAGTTTTCTTTCTTGATGCCTTCCTTACTGGGAAAGTCACATACATGAAACTGAAGCTGTTTTATTTTACTCATCATTCTTATACTTTTTCTAGCTTTATTTGCTTCTTCCCCATGGGGAAATTTTGCATCTTTGTATCTCTCTTACAATGGCTTCTTTCTGGTATCTGGAGTTAGGCCACAGTAATGAGAAAGGGAAGAACTTACAGAACCAAACTTTCTCCTTATGATTTCAGGGAAAGTTCTAGAGGACACATACACCTGCATGAGTCCATGAAGTGCTAGACTCACTCCTTATTTATTGACACATATGCGATAGTGAGCAGCCTACATGTATGCCACCCAGCCATGTGGGATGTGTACACTGACACCAACAAGGCTGGAACATCAGACACAGTCACACAGGGAGAGACACTGGAAAGCAAGGAAAACCCACAGTGCTCTGGATGTGTTTCGTGTGTGAATGTGTGTGTTGCACCCCAATTGTGCTATGCGACTAACACAAATGAACAAAACACCTTGCAAAATAAATAAAATAAGACATGTTTTTCCATCCATACATACAATTTTGTAAAGGAAGAATACAATTCCCTTATTTACTGAAATGGTGAGTGACAGTGCCCAGGCTAAATTCCCTTTGTCATAGATTATGATTAAACAGTGTTCATATTGTTTCGACTTAATATGTTTCTTCAAACCCCAGGACTTTTGCTCGTTTTCTTAATTTTGTGGGTGGACTACTAGCAACCTCATGAAGAGGCGGCACCTGGGATGTGAGTATGAATATGTGCAAATACGTGCGGGGCATAAATTAAAATTATGATGATAAAGCATCAATTAAATATAAAATAGGAAAAAATAAATCATCAATAAAATTGCTGATCAGAAAACTGAAAGATGAAACATGCTTTTGAGGATTTTCTCAAATAATAATCTTTAATATGTATTGACAATTTTACTTTCCTCAGGTACTGTTAGGGATTTACATGATTATCTTCTCTAATCTCACAATGTCCCTAAGAGGAAAGAGGGTGTTATAATTTCCTCCTTGCTTGTCCTTCATGTGAAGAAGCTGAAGGACAGTCAGGTACCTACTTTGCCAAGGTCACAGAGCCTGTATGCTGCACAGGTGATCACTTCTTCTTTTTTTTTTTTTTTGTGGCAGAACCAGTGATTAAACTCAGGCCCTTGTGTTTGCCAGGGAAGTGCTTATTCCACTGAGCCATCTCCCTGGCTCCTGGAAAGTGCCTTAAGTCATTTATCCACTTAATATATTTTGAGTACCTTGCTGTCGAAAACTGGAGGAACTGACCAGGACCTGTAGAAAGATAACCACATGCTGCTGGAGACTCTGAGCAGTCAGCTTTGTTTTCTATTTTTTTTTTTTGGTGGAACCGGGGTTTGAACTCAGGCCTTTGTGCTTGCCAGGGAAGCACTTATTCTACTGAGCCATCTTCCTGGCCCCTCACTTCTTGTTGCTAGTTAGAAGCATGCCATTTTCTCACAGCATAGCTAAAGTCAAAGCCTGCATAAAACAAACAAAAACGGTTTGGGCTTCATACTCGTGGCTTCGTGCCTGCTTTTGTCCCACACTAATCCTGCTGAAAGCATCTATGTGACTTCACAAACTCAAATTTCTTGGCAATACGTTGGCGGATTTGCTTTGTTTTGATGCTGTAGACAATAGGGTTCATGAGCGGTGGTACCAGCAGGTACACATATGACATCAGAAGGTGCACAATGCGTGGCAGATGCTCACCAAAGCAGTGCACAAGTGACAGGCCAATCATGGGGATGTAGAAGAGCAGCACAGCACAGATGTGGGAGACACAGGTGTTGAGGGCCCTGAGGCGCTCCTGGCGGGAGGCAATGCTCAGCACAGTGCGGAGGATGAGGGCGTAGGAGAGGAAGATGAGCAAGGAGTCCACCCCCACGGTACAGGCCACAACGAAGAGCCCATAAACGTGATTGACAATGATGCTGGAGCAGGCCAGCTTCATAATCTCAAGGTGCAGGCAGTAGGCATGGGCCAGCACATGGGAACGGCAGTACTGGAAGCGCTTAAGGAGGAATGGCAAGGGGAGGATGAGGAGGGCACTTCTGAATAGAGAGCTCAGCCCCATCTTGATGATACGTGCAGGTGTCAGAATGGTGGAGTAATGTAGTGGATTGCAAATGGCCACGTATCGGTCAATGGACATGGACAGCAGAACTGAGGACTCCACTAGAGACAAGGTGTGGATGAAGAAGAGCTGGGTGAAGCAAGCAGGAATGCCAATCTCTCTGGCACTGAACCAGAAGATACCCAACACTGTGGGCAGCGTGCAAAGGCAAAGGCCCAGGTCTGTGAGGGCAAGCATGGCCAAGAAATAGTACATGGGCTCATGGAGGGTGGGATCAGTACAGATGACATGAAGGATGGTAAGGTTGCCGAGAATGACTGTCACATAGATGGAGCAGAAGGGAATAGAGATCCAGCCATGGAGATGTTCCAGACCTTGAAAGCCAGTCAGAAAGAAAGTTGCCTTCTGGAGACTGCTATTGTAAGGGATGGCCATGCTTTACAGTCTTGGACACAGCAACCTGTCCTATAGAATGAGATTTCAGAGAAGTGACAGGGCTGGATTCTCAGTCACTTAGCCAAGACTAAAGAGTTTTAGCATTGCCGGTGCTAAGGGAAATAATGGGGAGATCTGGGTCTATTACCTTTGCCTAAAGGCAAAGTAATTATTCACTTTCATAGTGAATAATTATAGCCCATGAATGTTTAGCTTAATGGTGGCATGCTAACCTGTATCAGTTCCTAAAGGGTTAATGAGGTCACTTTACATGGGCATTTTATTCATGCATTTTCCCCTAAAAGTTTATCCATTTGAATAACTAAAGCATTGGGAATCTATGTTATAAATGTGAGATATGGACAGGCACATTTCTTTACATTATTGCTTACTAAATACGGCACATAGGCAGTTCCTTCAATTGCATTTATAAATGATCTACATACTTCCCTTCATTCCATAGTGCCTGTGGGAGAGGAGACAACACAGAAAACATTTAGCTGAGCCCCTTGAGCTTAGAGGCTGCAACTAGAATCACTCACGCTCTGAATCTACATGACAGCTTTTCGTGAGGAGGCAAATGGTGATACGTAAAACTGAAGCCAAGGAGGGAATGACAGGAGAAACTCAGTTCCTGGGAAGCACATGTTTAGAGGAAAGTGGGCCTTTGGCTTAGTCTTTGGAAACATCAGCAGAGATATGGGCCTGCAGTATCAGAGACGATAAGTTCATGTAATGCTGGGGATGCTGAGGGGGCATGCATCAAGCGGGAAGCACAGGAACAAAGGAGAAAGAAGAAACAACTGGACAAATCTTCTAGCCTTTACCTTGGAATCAGGAAACAGCACTGAGGGCAATCAGTGTGAGCTACGCCTTTGGGTCTTGGATTGCTATGAGATCCAGGTAGGGGTTCCTTTAACATCTAAACTGGGTTGTCCTTTGTTCTGCCCTCAGAACTTTCAATTATATTGCAAAATGCTCCATTGCATTCTGTGCATACAAATGTGTGACTACTGTCAGTCTTCACATGGATAAAAATCTTAATACATATAACATTTGCTAAATATGGTATCTGATTGTTATTTTTCTTTCTTTTATTTTCTGTATTTAAGGCAGGGTCTACAGGGTCTATAGGGCCTAACCACATAGGTTGAACTCTTTTATTTATTTATTTATTTATTTATTTATTTATTTATTTATTTATTTTTTTGTCTTTTTGAGACAGGGTCTCACTATGCAGTTCAGCCTGGCCTCAAGCTCACTTTGTAGCTCAGACTGTGTTTTCAGCCTCTCAAGTGCTGGGATTAAAGGCGTGCACCATCACACCCAGTCTCAATCACGGTGCCCTGGGGACATGGCACACCAGGGATCGAACCCATCCATGGGCACTACATTCTGCCTAATACCTGTTATTTTTCTAAATGCTTTATATGTATTGCACCATTCAACTCATTGCAATGCTATCGGATAGGTTCTATTCTTAGGAGCGTCGTTTAGGTGAGGAAATTGTGGTGAGGAGAGGTACAGTGGTCTGGGCATGGTTACAGAGCCAGTAAGGGGCAAGCATGAAATTCAGACCCTGATCGTTGAGTCTATATTATTGTCTTTATACAATATTTCTATTACATAATCAATTATCTGTCTTATGAGTTATCCAACTCATAAGAAATATATTCAAAAACTCAGTGAGTTTTCAATCTTGGACAAGTCCATGGGCAGCCATTTCTATGACATTAATAATATTAAATCAATGAAGATGACAGCAATAAGAAGAAAATGTGAGGGCCTCCCAAATAGCTCAGCAGATTAAAGCTCCTGCAAGCAGTCGCAGGATGCGGGGGTTGGATCCCTGGGCCTACAGTGCCGGCTCCGTCCCTGGGGCACACTGAGATGGCGATTGAGACTGGGCATGGCATGCGCCTGTAAACCCAGCACTGTAAACAGGCTGCAAACAGGAGAATCACTATGAGAGTGATCTAGTCGTGAGACCCTGGACATCCTGTAGACCCTTCCCTAAAATGCGAGAGAGAGAGAGAGAGAGAGAGAGAGAGAGAGAGAGAGAGAGAGAGAGAGAAGAAAATGTGTTAAGACAGGCTGAATATAAATAGTATCTCCATGTATTCTAGTCCTGCATTTACCTACCTTTCTCCAGCAGAGAACCTGGGTTTCAGGTCTTGTTCTGTGCCTTTATTTTGCACATCATTCCATCATGGTTCCTTTGCAAAATGACCACTTAGGAAAGACACAATGCTCTGACAAGGGGTTAATATACGTACTGGCTTACTTCTGTCTCCCCAATGTGGACGCTATAGTTGTGTTCATAATGGGCACACCATAAATTTTTGATGAAGAGAAGTGGCAGGAAAAAAGAAAGAATTCCTCTTTAAGTACTCTGGGTTGAGAGGAAAAACGTTTTCCCAGACATCCAGTAAGGAATGCTGTTCTTTGTTTCACAGGAAAACATTGTTATCAGCAATCAACACAGTATTTGTAATTCTGAAAACATATATTTGGTGTTGGCGTTTACGATGCTAGTGGAGTACACCAAAGTGTTCACAGAAAGAATGAAATAAAATATTTTCTTATGCAGTGCTTTGTAAAAGCAAAAACAGAAACACCTGGTGAGAGTGACTAGAACATATTATTTTTAAATGTACTGATCTTTGGTTTGAAAGAGAGTTTGAGTTAAAGGTATTCACCATAAGTGTGGGGAAAATTATCAGGAGATGCAATGTGGTTAGATCCTCACACAGGAAATAGTTTGATAGTAAGGCAAATTATCAGAAGTAGGAAAGAGAAAATTGTGCATCAGAGAGACAAGATGACAAAGTATTTATGAAAATAAGATCAATTACCATGCTGACTAAAAGATTAGGAAGTATAGTCAATGTTGTTATGCTCCTATAATACTGTTTTTAAATTTGTACCACTGGTCTTATTGGTTTTTCTTTTCTTTAAAATAAAAAAGGCATTGTACTCATAATGATGAGGATATTGCTGATTTTTCAGAGAGTACTTTATGCAGAAAATTTGCAAACTTACATTATGGGTATTGAAGAGGGATAAATAAAAGGTCTATGGTTGTATAATTTTACACTAAGAAAACATATAGGTAGATGACAATTGGAGGATTGTTTTAAAAAAGAAAAGATAGGATTTGAGGATATTGTCTCAAAAGATTTCAATTTCCTTGTTAAAGCAGAGAGACATTGAAGGGTTTAGGATGAAAAAAGAAATCTCTCCTAGGTATTTGTCACCTGTGCTTTAAAATGAAAATAATATTATAGTACAATCCCCTAGTTATATTTGTTATATAGGTCTTGTTTTATCTTGGTTTTAACCATCCAGAAGAAAAGTCCTACTAATTGGTTTTGAAACTGTCTCATTGTTATTTGTTTCTCAAAAATATTAATAAAAATATAATACAATGGTTGACTTGAAAATATAATTATCTTGTTTCTTGATTCCACAAGACTCAAGAAAAAGATTCAAAGAGGAGTACCAATGGGGGGATGAAGAAACCAGGGTGAGGCCTGCAGACTGGAGAGGAGATGAGCTAAGAGCCAGAAGGTGAGCACCAGGATTTGAGAGCAGCTGGGGGGGGGGGTTACAGTCTTGGCTCTGCTTGTGCTGGGACTGAGAAAACTAACTGAGCAACAGAATTTTTACACGAAAAGACAAGAAATATATGTAAGATTGCTATAACATAAAGAACATGGGAACAACAGTGTATATATCCTTGTGAATTTTTAGCCAACACTCAGGGTCTCCATCCACCTTACTTAGTCATTACACTGACATTGAGAAACAGAAAATGAGAGGTGATCCACATAATCTCTCTTTCCAGATGGGGAAGGCTCACTCAGAATTTGTACCCAGAGTATTCTCGTATAGCTACTGTCTCACTTTCCAAATGTATTCTTAAGTGTTATATGAAAAGATAAGTATGTAAGGTATGAAAAAACAAACAAACAGAAATATAATAAGGTGTGTGTGTTTGTGTGTGTGCATGTGTTTGTGTGTGTGCGTGCATGCATAGCAATTGAACTCCCTGGAAGACTCTGTTCTGGTGAGCTATATCCCCAGCCCAAAAGCAAGTTATGATTTGCACCAGAGCCATTAATCACTTGCATCTCCTAAAGCTCTGAACCCTGGCATGGGTTGAATTTGCTTAACCATGTATAGATAAATGCATAGGAAAGGTGATGAAATGCAATAGGGAATTAACAGAATAATTTTCAGTGCAACTCCTCTACATTTCCTTCTTATTGTCACACAGCTTCAGATTAATGGATCAGGGAAGAGTCAGCTAATTCTTCTACTAGACTCAAGGACATGCCCTAAATCCTCTGTTATCTCTAATTTATTAGAATAAAGGGATAACATCCCAATGTCTCTGGAAAGGATTAGGATATGGCCTAATCAATAATTACATTTGAGCGTCAGACATTGCCAGTCCTGTGGATAACCCACTACTATTATGGACAATATTGAAATATTTTGCTGAATTCATGCACCTACAATATTTGGATAGCAATGGAATACCCATGAATGACAAAACTAAACAAAAAAAGGAGATATAAATCAAGGACCATTTTGTATCTGTATATACAAAATAGTATATATATATACATATATATATATATATATATATATATATTTAATTATACTACTTTCTCTTAAGAAGAAAGATTTGTACTAAGAGTGTTTGGGCAGGATATCATGTCTACATCTTGTGCTATAAATGACTACTACAAAGACAACAATATGCAGTGTATTAATTGTAACTCTGCTACCAACCTGTTTTGAAACTCATTGCAATTTTTTCCTCAATAAAATTAATAAAAAAAGAAAGTAAAAAAAAGACAATTCTATCCTCCAGAAAGAAATAAATAAATAAAAGTAAAAAACAAAACAAAAAACTCTGATGCAGTTTGGTGGGAAAACTGTCCAGATAAATGCTATAAAATCTCTGGTCTGAATAAGTCTGTTATATGTATAACTACTTTTTGTTAAATAGCTATACATTGTCACCCTGTTTGTTAAATGTTTTGTAGAACCCCTACTTCTGTTGCTAAAATATAATTGCATTACACATTTGTATTCAGCATGTCAGTGCTAAGCAAGGACAATTAATAACTACAACTAACTCCTCAGTAAATAAGTCATAATGCAAAAACTAGGCAGGAAAGTTTTCATCACACAGAAAATGATGTTATAATAATATATCGGAAGCACATTAACTGGACCACGTAAACAAATTTCCTAACAGAATAAATGCTCTTGCAGATGGAAACAGCATGGCAAAATAATGTTGCTGCTTTAGGTAATGAGCTGCTATGACTTTATTTCCAACTGACATTCTGTTCAAAAAATCTGGGGGAAAATTTTAGCACGAGAAAATTGACTTATCAGCCAGTATTAAAGTGCTTATCACATTTTTGTGGAATAAGTGGCTTACATAGTGATTAGAAAATAAATGCAATAGAACATTATGTACATATTTTTCTTTATTATCTTTTCTTAGTCCTGTCAGAGATGGATATTCTATTGGCATTTAAATGTTATAGGTGAAAAGCATGCTTTTGAAAAAGAAAACATGAACCCTTTGACATTTGGACTGTGTTGACATGTCCTGTGTTGACATTTGGACTTCCTGACCTTTTTTTTTTTTTTTTTTTTTGCACAACTTTATATAAAGGTGCTTACTGGTATATTTGTGTTGATAGTGACCTGTAAAATTAATCCTATGGATAACCATAACTTTATATTAGAATAGTTGTTGAGTACTCTAAACCATTGTTATAGCTATATTAGTATTTAAATTACAATAATACCAGTTTAAAGTAAGAAACTCAGAGATTGCAATTCCAGTTTCATAGATGAGAAGTGGTAGGAAGGAAATAGATTTCTCCCTATTTCACACACAATTATACAATCCACACAGTAACCAAGATAAGAGAGCCCCTGCAGTTCTCCTCTCCCAAGTCTCCTGTCTCAAAATGGCCTCAACTGACTTGATGTGGGGATTTACCAAGTACGCAGGATTAAGAGTTTAGTGGACAGACTTGGTTCCAGGTGTCCAGACACCTCATGATTTCTGACGATTCTCTATGTGATTCTACTTGCAATACATACCTGAGTCCCACAACTGAAGAAGAAAGGGCTCATACGCATTCTTCAATCCAGAACTCAAATCAGATGTAGCTGTGCTGCAAGAACATTCCTTATTTTAAAATGCCAGGTCTTTTTGAAATGTGCAGGAGCTTCTCCACAGGGCTTTCTGCTGAGACAGAGGCTTCCCTAGAGAGTTCCTTATGGCTCTTGGCTGAGAATTGAGGCTAGGAGAGGCTGAAAAACCAATTGCCTGGACATTAAGGAGAAAAAGCATGGGTTAAGGGTAGAGATACCTCTTGTATGTGGGCAAGGGTTAGCTTGAAGATTTTAAGGTGTTTATGGTTATGGATTTCATATTCTGGACCTGGATATGAAAGACCATGAGAGCAAGTGTCAGAAAGAGAAGTGAATGGGAGTGAAGAGAAAAGAGAGAAAGAAAGGAAGGGGAGGGGAGGGGGAAGGGAAGAAGGGGAGGGAAAGTAGATTTGTTTTGCATTAAAACAAAAGGCTGATTCTGAGGAAGATATTCTTAGAACATAGGAAGAAATCTTTACTTAGAATATATGGAACAGGGCTGGGGAGATAGCTCAGCAGTCTAAGTACCTGCCTTGCAAGCGCAAGGACCTGGTTCAATCTTCAGTACCACATGCCATGCCAGCCCTGCCCTGGGTGTGTACTGCTCACCATCATTGAAATCTGGCATGGTGGTGAATGCCTGCAATTCCAGCACTGGGAGGCTGAGACAGGAACATTATCTCCTTGAAGATAACTATATCTCTCTATCTCTATCTGGCCTGGAACTCACTTTGTAGGCTAAGCTAGTCTTGACCTCTTGAACTCACAACGATCTGATCTTTGTGCCTCTGTCTCCAAGGTGCTGGGATTAAAGGGGCACACTACCACACCTGGCATCGTCCCACATTATTGACACAGAGTTTCATTATTGTTGACATGGTTTTTATTTTAGTTTACAGATTGCTTTAGGTTTTGGTCTCTGCCCACATTCTTCTGATAGTAAGTGGGGATCAGTACTGAAAGCAAAACTTGTTCTCCAAAAAGCAGCGTCTCAGTGCTTGTTCACACAAGCAGCCTTCCAGTCCTCAGTACAGAGATTGGATGAGGCTTTAAGGGAGTGGCAAGGAACACAGATATCTTTCTTTTCTGGAAGATGTTTTATTTTTCTTTTGTAAATAAGTGCGGAAAACCAAGCTACTTTTATAAGACCACCACTACAGAAATGTTTAATTCCACTACAAAATGGTCCTTTATTTATCTTCCCCTCCTTTTTGTTTTGTTTTGTCAGAGATGGGCATTCCATTGCTGTTAGAGGAGCTGAATTTGGAGAAGTCTTTAAAGGATCTTTTCAATCTTGAAACCAGTTTAAAGATTGTAGGTACTTGAATTCAGCAAAATAACCCAATATAGTCCAGTAGTCCATGATAGTAGTGAGTTATTAGCACAACTGGCAATTGTCTGAAGTTGTTGACTTGAGCCTTTTATAGCTCAGAATATTAACATAGTTTTACTTTTTATACATTGTGGTTCTACTTTTCTGCTGGATGGTTAAGAACAAGTTGAAGCAAGACCTACACAACTAAAAATGTAACTTTTGCTATCTGACAAGGTCAGTCAAATCCCCTCAGGATTTACCCTGGATCCATGAACAGCACCTTGTGGATCTTTTGTCAGTGTATAGTTAGGATAGATGTACAGCTATTTTCTCTTAGTTCGATGAGAAGAAAAGTTTCTACTAATATTATTTAGACAGGATATCATGTCTGCATCTTGTCCTGTAAACAACTACAACTAAGACAACAGTATGCAGTGTATTAATTATTATAACTGTCCTATTAACCTGTTTTGAAACTCTTTCATTGCTATTTTATCTTTTTTTCTCATTAAATGAATAAAAAGTTTTAAAAAAGAAATATTCAATTCCAGAAAGTGTGCCTACAAACTAGAAAAAAAACACCAAAATCTGGTGTTAAATGTTGCCTACATGGCTGGGGAGGACTTACAAGAGGCATTGACACCACACCAGTTAACTCCTTTCTCAGAAAGCTATTTTGCTAGACGCAGACCATGTTGTTAGATCAAGGGGCTATGCTGGGAGATGTGCTGGTACTGTGGCAGGAAGGGTACTCAGGCTGTGGTCATGTGGGTCACTGCACCTCGAGCTGTGAGGCTTGCAGTGGAGTCCAACATAGAATCTGAAGCAGAATCCTGTTGACACAGATTTTGTTATTCTCATCTACATTATTTTAAAATATTTATTTATTTGTTTGATGAAGCGTCTCACTATGTAGATCAGATTCATAGTGATCTTCCTGTCTCAGCCTTCCCAGCAACTGGTAGTACAGGTGTGCACTACCATGCCTGGTATTGTGGCTGGTATGATACGCCTAGGGTTCCAGGGCTGGCACTGCATTGTTACCAATGGTCAAACTTGAGTCCTAGCGCTTGCCAATGAAATCCCTTCAAATGCTTCTATTTATTTTTTTGTCAATATCTGTATGAAGAATATTTCCAGAATGGATTTCA
Source organism: Ctenomys sociabilis (assembly GCA_004027165.1). NCBI lineage: Eukaryota > Metazoa > Chordata > Mammalia > Rodentia > Ctenomyidae > Ctenomys > Ctenomys sociabilis. The sequence goes on from PVKA01012526.1 coordinate 25,332, forward strand.
TTGATTAGAACACATGCTTATATGGTGGAGCTAAATCAAAAAGCTGGTATTTTGTGGTTTCTCAGTAAACATTATTAATAAATAATTAGTAAAGCAAGCATGATTCTAGTTTTCCAATACTAGGTCTAATTTACACCTTGGCTTGGCTTTGCAACCAGTTTGGCATCTGTACCAGCTTTTTCATTTTCTGAAGCCGTTCTAGATCATTGTACCACCCAGGAGGGAGAGTCATGAGGCTTTCACTTCATGCTTCTCTGATGCATCCTCGTGTGGAGCATGCTAAATTTGTGTGTGGGGATTATAATTCTCACATCAACACATTTCTAAATCTGAAATAGAACCAGAGGTAATCCATGCCCTCTTCCTCAACTATTTTCAGTGTAGTCCTGTGTTACTAAAATGGGTAGGGTGCTCAAAATAAAATGTAATTTATTAATGTACAAATTCCCAGGAACACCTAACCCCTTTCCTCTTCCATTGGTGGCAGGAGATGTATTTACCTATGCTGGTACTTCCAAATACTTTTTTTTTTTTTAAAGAAAAATGCAACCACTTATGTTATTTCTTGGGCAAAGCCTCTGATATAAATGAAAATAAAAGGCTTGTAGTGTCTTATATCAGTAGTAAATTACTGGACTAAGGAAATTAAATTTTTTTAGGAAATTAAACATCAAATGTTTAGTGTTAATCATTAATTGTAATGAATGATATCCTTCACTGCTTCTCGGGAAATTAATTACTTGGCCAAAAAGAATGATAACCTGTGCATTTCCATGATTATCAAATTGATATAATTTATCATATGACAACTAGATAAATAGCATCCATTTAAAAATTCACCTTCTGTGTATTTTTTCCAAAAGAACTAAAAACATCATAGCACAATAATATATGTGCACCCATGTTTATAGCGCACCCATGTTTAAAATTTGTCATTAAGCCGGGCGTGGTGGCGCATGCCTGTAATCCCAGCACTCGGGAGGCTGAGGCAGGAGGATTGTTGTGAGTTCGAGACCAGCCTGAGCTACAAAGTGAGCTTAAGGCCAGCCTGAACTGCACAGTGAGACCCTGTCTCAAAAAAGACAAAAAAAAAAAAAAAAAAAAAAATTGTCATTGCCAAATCTTAAACACCCATAGCCTGAGGAATGGGTGAGAAATTTGTGGTATGTTTATACAATGGAGTATTACTCAGCTATAAAGCATAACAAACTCAAAGCTTTCATAGTAAATGGAGGCAACTTAAGGCTATTCTCATAAATGAATTAAAGCAGACTCACATGTTTAAATATCATATTGTCTCCCTAGTGTAAAACCTGAAAGAAGAAATAAAACTTGAACTGTATAACAGATACAGTGAAAAGGAAAGAAACAGAACTTAGGGATTAAACAATGAAGAGGAAAGAAAGGAGAAAAGAGAGGAAAAGAGGTAGGGGAAAAAACATGCAAGTATATATACAGGATGGTTGAGGAGACTGTATTAGGAAATTCCATCAGTTTTTTAAAAATAGTTAATGGGTAGAATTTTTGCCTTGACTAACTTTCTATGCTGATGTCTGCAAACTAAGCAAAATCCATGTTTGAAGGCCTGTCATTTTGGTCTTCTAAATATGTACTGTTTCTAATGTCATATCAATTATTAGTATACTCTCTTTGAAATAATTTTTAAAAATGCAATAAAAGAAAAAAAGAGACAAGAACAAAATTTAAGGTCTCTTGAAAGCAAGCTGCAATATTCAATCATATATCCAATCTTACATAACTATATCTGTTAATTTGAGCAACAGATTTGATGATAAAAATAGATAATATATCAACCATTGTTAATCAGCTATTCTTGTTCTGAAAATCTGTAACATATATATTGTTGTATGTTACCCTGTTTCTGATTTTTATTCTTAGTTTTGTTTTTACTCTTCAGTAAAATAAAGTTATAGCAGTGCCAGCCCTGCCCCCAGGGTGAACTGAGACGGCAATTGAGCGTGGGTATGATGGTGCGTGCCTATAACCTCAGTTCATGGGAGGCTGCAATCAGGCGGATCACGGGGAGTCTGATCTAGGAGCGATACCCTGAACACCCTGCAGACCCTTCCCTAAAATACAATAAATAAATAAATAAAATTATAATAAAAGTTTTGTGAAATTTTAAAGAACATAATATATTCAATTAGCACACTGAAAGTAGATATATGTATTATGCTATAAATAAAAGCTTTCAAATAAAGATGAATAAGTGTTCATTAAATTTGATCTTATTCTTTTTTTGTTGAATAGTTTTTAGTCATCATGAGAGGAGATGACCATTGTATTAACTTAACATGGACAGGCTAGATTATGTTAATTTCAAATCACTATTCAGATTCTATACACAGAAATATAACTATTATATTTAAGTATGATACTCAATATACTTCTCAAACATTTTAAACACTTATTCTGGATAAACTTCATTCTGTGAAAAAAATGAAACCATATACTGAATTTTGTTTTAATTCACTTAATGAATTTAGCCTTAAAGATATATAATTATAGTACAAATATAATTTTTAAAAATGTAATTCATGATTGCATCCAGACAAAAATTATTCAATTCTATTTTTGTTTTGTGTACACTTAGAGTAACACAATTTTTTAAACTAAGTTATATTTAATTCAATAAATACAAAGTGCTTAGCACTGGCACTTGCATTTTCTTTTTCTGAGTTGTTAACTAGATTCTAAATAGCTGAACCTCTACGACAGCATGTGAATATCTGCTCTCTTAATGTGATACAGGTGAAGGTGATGCACTGCTCAGGTTCCAATTGAAGAAAAAGCCGCTGCTCAGCTGCCAAGAGACTGTGCTCAGCTGAAGAAATCTTCAAGGTCTTCCTCTGATTTTTGGACCAAACAAGCCCCACCCTTCCTTGTGTAGTTCAACGGCGAGTAAGCAGGGTGGCTCCCTTTTTGACAAGTGGGCTTCCTGCACGTAATCTTTGGCTAAGCGCTCTGCGGGCAGAGACCGTTCTACTTTCTTCTCCTGTTGTTACTCAGTATTGATTTTAATCTTTCTCCTTCACACATATCTCCTCCTCAGAGATCATAACCTCTAAGTTGTTGGTATTTTGCTTAAAATAGGTTAGATAGCTTTAAACAAAGTATTTAAAACATGGATTGCCACAAAAATAGCTTAGATATTTTTAGCATACTGAAGTTACTTGCTAACCTTTAGTTTATAAAAAGGTAAGTTTATTTTACATTTAGAGATATTCTATCAAAATGTCATTTCATAACTGTTTTAGTGGGCAACAAATATACTGAACCATTAAAACACTACATATAACATTTTGAAGCCTTGTTATTCTCAAAGGTGTCTAATTATGAACTTTGTGTATACTAACTGTTGAAGAAATGCCAAATACTTTAAAACGTTAGAAAATACATATATAATTTCAGTACAAGCAAAGCTATGATAATTAATAAGGTTAAAGTGAACATCAACATTGATAAAACAGACTATTACAAGCATGAGGTGAAAAATGCAAATATTTTGCAATATGAAGAATTTCATAAACTAATACATCATCCTATGAGTGTACAAATATGAAGAGAAATAATAAACAAAGACCTAGAAGGCTCCTTGCCAGAGACAATATAAAATACATTTGTCAAAGAACAGGGTATATTGGCTCCTGGTGGCTAACATCCCTTCTGCCTCAAATGTATTAATCTTTATATATATATATATATATATATATATATATATATATATATATATATTATTGAGAACTGAGAAAATTGGGGCAGCAAAAGCATGCTGTTTCTTTTAAAGAATGTGTTTCTTTTAAAAACAAAAGTGTTGGTCAGGCAGATAGCTCAGTGGAATAAGTGCTTGCTTGGCAAGTGCAAGGTTCTGAATTCAATCCTTATGTTATGTTATGTTACTCAATATACTCAATCCCTGGTACCATAAAAAATGAAATAAAATAAAAAATAGAAATAAAAGTGTCTGTAGGTTAAGGCAGAGTAGTTTGTAGAATGAAATTTAAAAAAATGGAAAATATTCACAATGAAGCAAGGACTCTGAAGAGTCTGGAAGATCAGAGTTACTGTTTAAGGGATTGGGTTCAGTCTTGATAGAAAAGGAATTCCCCATAGAAAAGAGATTAGATGGTAAAATATGCACAGAAGCGTGATGCTGGGTAGCAAAAAATAGAAATAATCAGTGTTCCATTGCCTTTAAAAGATGAAGCATAATTACATGCAATAGATTGGTAAAGAATTGGGCAATGTTGTGTTACATGTTCTCCTGCTGGACTCTGTTAATAGCTCACTCAGTCCCTTGGCAAATGCATTTTAAATTATCTCTGGCTAGGAGCCTTCTGGACCTTGCATTGGCTAATCCTGTCTTCACTAACTTTCGTTTAGGTCATGAAATGGATGCTCCTTAGTATATGGTTATAATGATCAGATTCTAACAACTGGGAGTAAAATATAAATGGAGAAAAGATTGAAAAAGTATGAGACTATATACAAATGAGAAGGTGTGTATTTTTCTTTTTCTCACTGAAACCACTGCCCAGGCTAGCAACTTAGTGAATAAGCAAGCCCCCTGTCTCAAAAAAAAAAAAAAAAAAAAAAAAAAAAAAAAAAAAAAAAAAAAAAAAAAAAAAAAAAAAAAAAAAAAAAAAAAAAAAAAAAAAAAAAAAGAAAGAAAGAAAAAAAAAGAGAGAGAGAGAAATAAGAAGCTACAAAAGCTTAAACATGTAGTTTAGTGCAGTGGTTTTGGTACAGAAAGAAACAGCAAATTATATCAGCTACACTGAAGAGAAGTCTACCTTACCTTTCTGGTGATTTTAAAAGAATCAACATGACCTTCTTCCACGAAATCAATGGTACAACGGAATATGAAAAAAGGAAGAATCTTCTAAATTGAACTTCCCCTGTCTTCTCGCAAATACTTCCTTAAGAAGCCTAGAAAGACATATAGGAATACATACAGGCAAGAACGACTTAAAAAATAACACCTTACTTCATGGAAAACCTTTCAGTGGGTGCTTCATGGGGCACAGATAGGGGAGTGGCCTCATAAAACAGCTTAGTGGTCTAAAGCGCCTGTTTAGGCAAGCTTAAGCAAGCATGCAGGGATTGTGGTTCGATCCTCGGCACCACATGCTTCACCAGTCCCGACCCAGGATGGGCTGAGCTGGCCACACGCACACACACACACACACACACACACACACACACACACACACACACACACACACACAAAACACCTTAGACCTAGGAACAGTTATTGTTCTTTTTTTCTCTACCTGTGGACATTTAGTTTATCTAGAAACAGGACAGCTAGTTATTATAGAGTCCTAAGTGCTAGGAGACATCAGGACATCTATGTTTCATACTGATTTGAAGCTTGAATTTTTGTTTTTTTTGAACCTTGAGTTTTTTGTGCATTTTTTTTACTGGGTTATAGATTTTCCATTTTGATTTACAGGAATTTACACACACAAAATAAACCTCTTGGTAAAATCTAGCACATATTCTCATGCTTTAACACTTGCTTCTGTATTCTGCCATCAGTCCTATTTATTCAATAAGTGGAACGCCAGCCCGTGTAGAGGTCTGCTTCACGGAATTTACAGGCAGAGGATGCTCTGTGTCTTGAAACATATTTGAGCAGAACATGGAGCAGCAAACAGAAGCAGTCATCTGTCTTAGCTAGCTGGTGGTCCCTCACTTATGACACAAGTTATGTTCCTGACACTCCTGCAACAAGTGAAAATCAGCCAACTAGTGGCATTATATTTATTTTAGTATTTATATATCTTTTTTTTTTTGGTACTGGGGATTGAACTCAAGTGGGCTTTATAAACCCTTCCCACATTCTTATAAACCTTTCTCACACTTTTAAAAACCCTTCTTATATTCTTATATCCTTAACTATTTCATAGACCTGTAAACGTATGTAATTTTAACAACATAAGTTTACTGTATGATACAGTATATATTCATCTGCTAAAGAAATATACTATAAAAAGTGTATTTTATTTGAGTTAATCCTTTTAATATGTTAGAATGAACATTTTAAATATATATTTATATATTTTGAATTTTTCAGGCGAAAATCATTAAAATCATAAATAGTACACATATAAATATGTATGTGCTACTGTACACCATCTCAAAATCCTGCAATATAGCAAAAATTCATGATAAATAATGTAGATTGACATTTTTGAAAAACAGTGAAACTGTGAGTGCATGAAAGTTGAACCACAAAATAGGGATTACCATTTATACATACATACATACATATACATATACATATATATATATATATTCTGATTTAATAATCTTATGATTTAATTAGACAAGTAGAAAAAAATGAAAACCACACTTCATTTTTCTTCTTTTTTAAAAAAATGTATTTAGTACAGGGTCTACAGGGTCTCACTCTACAGATTGGACTTGTGGTTATCCTCCTGTTTTCAACCTCCCAAGCACTGGGATTACAGGCGTGCGCCACCACACCTAGCCTCAGTTGCACGGCTCAGTGAGCCCAAGGGGCAGGATTGCCATGGCATGCCAGGGGTGGATTCCTGGTCTCATTGACTGCCTAAGTAGGTGTTTTAATCTTCTGGGCTATCTGGCTGGCCCTCATTTTTCACTTTTTGTCTGTCATATTTTAGACCTTATTTCTAAACACAGAAACTCATGCAGGTGCTTATATGCTTGGCAGAAATGAAGTAGTGTAGTATAGTGCATCTTTACTTCAGTGCACGAAGAAATCATTGAAGAATTGCCTCAAGAGTGTATTTTTATTCAATAGAGTCTGAGGTTTTGAGTAAGTCATGAATCACTGTATGCCCACAGTGATGTTTTATTGGAAGGTCATGTATCACACTTAATTACCAGTTTTGCTTAAGTCTGCCATTGTTTTGATACACGGAAGCAAATCTCTGAATCATGTTTGATTTGCTTGCAAGATGACTCGCTTTGCCTCTAAAGGAAAAGGTTTATAGCAAATGAAGCATTTTGTTGCAATTTAAATCTGTATTCTTTCTGCTTAATTCTGTTATAAACCTAAAAATTTCTTAAGAAATAGCCTATTTTCAACAAAATGCAAAAAGCCTCATAATACTGCTGCCAAGAAGCAAAACAAGAATGGTGAAAATTGTCTTCCTGCCTAAATCGTACTTTTGATTCATCTAAGAAATAACTCTACTTTTGGACTATGTGAATTTTCTAGTGTTCTATCTTTTTTGCAGTGTTTCCCTATAACTGTTCATAAATGACTAGGATACACAGAAAACCAAAATAAAATATAACATACAACAAAACAAGAGCCATAGAATAGCAACATTGAAAAACAAAGCTTAAAATATTATTCCTTGTGTATGCAGTTTCATAGGTCATTTCATATCTTAAATGGACTCTTCTCACTTTTTTTGTAAGTTTTCTATTGGGTGCTTTTCCGCGGAACTTTCCTGGTGACAGATGATCCTTAGGTGCTATATAGTTCAGTTAAGATAATCTCGCTTAAATACTATGCTTAATTATACATTACTTGATAATTATATTTCGATTAGGATTTCGAAATCCACATTGCTATACTCACTTTCTTTATAGTTATTTCCACTATCAGAAAGTTTCTGTTATTCTCCACTTGGGCACTATGGATTATTTTTTGCTAAGTGCTATCCTGTGTGTGAAGGATTCTTAGAAGTTACTCTGACTTCTACACATGATGTCAGTACTGACTTCTCACCCTAGCTGCAACAACCAAAATGGCCAGGTTTCTCTAGGGGGCAAGACTGCCCTCAGCTATCTGGCAAGCCATTAATGATTAATTTCTAATATTGTCTTCTCTCATAGATTTGAACTTCAATCATATATATATAAAACTAAAATTCTGTTATATAAAATTAAAGGATTCATAATCATAGAAATAATGTGAATAATGAGAAATAATCAGAAATCCTGAAAAATATTGCTAGAATAATGATTGGATGAGATTCAGGTCAATGAATAAAAGCAGTGCTTAGAGAATAGTAAAGTTTAAAAGCATAAAGGAGCAGCGCAGAGATTTCATGAACCATTTGAAGTAAAAATGAAGCCAGTGTTTGGTCGTGCGTCCCAAATCATGCAAACACATTGCTATACTCACTTTCATTATAGTTATTTCCACTATCAGAAGTTTCTGTTATTCTCCAGTTTACAACACTGACTAATCTATTCCTTATGCTCTGGTCATATAGAAAAGGACATGCAATCCTTCCCAGAGACACTTGGAGAAGTCAACACGTCTCCCTTCCTAGTCCCCTAAAATCTGCTTATTTGCCATTGCTTATCAGCTGGGCACTTCGTACTTGGCTACAACCTCTGGGTGAGGCATTTAGTAGGGACTGCAATGCTGAGCACACAGTCACCATTTCTTGCCAAATTCAGTGATCACAGATATAGACAACCTATGCCCTAACTTTCAGAAAAGATGCTCAAATTTAGGATTATCTTATTTCAGGGGTATTTTTAAATTCTGCAATATGCTTAAACATTTTCAATATGGAGCATGCAATGAATCTGGGCTCGTTTATCCTGAAGTTGGGGAGGAGGAAGAAGAATGTTTACATCCCATGTTACATAGTGGCTACTAAAGACGGGTTTCTGTTTTCAATGGGGTGCCACATCCCCATTAACTCAGTGTAATTATAGCATTAAATATCAAATCCCATTGAGGTCTACCATGTCATTCTTAGGGGGAAATTTTTTTAGTGAGGGGAAACTTTGATAAAAATCAAGAGAGTAGAGATTAGAATTTATTATCACTTGCAGCATGGCTACTTACATAAATCAGATAGAAATTGCTTTATTTTTCTACCTCACCTCAGAAAATTGCTGAATGGGGGATCTTGTCCTACAACCTTAATCTACTTTAGACTTCATATCAAAGGAGTTTAAAATAATTTCATTTCCTTGAGGAGGAGGTAGCAATAGTGATGACAAGAAGCAGTCACGTGGTGGATTATTTCACTCATAATACTGAGATTTAGGCTTTCATCTTGGAAAGATGAATAAGAACAGCAATGTATCTTTTGCAATTGAAAGAGTGCAGCTGTTGAAGGAGTAATCTAGGGGGCTTGGACTCGGGTCATGGGACTGTGAAGGTGAGCAACAAAAGTGAGTGGAGACACAACGTGTACACATCTCCACCTTCCCTTTTCCATACATGAGACTAGGGTTCTGGGAAGTGATTCCTTTGTAAGCCCAGGAATGAGTAGAATTGTCAGTGTCCCTTGGGAGGCCAAGGATAGAGGACCTAGAGTTTGAGGTTGGTCCAGAGTACACAGGGAGCTCAGGCCAGCCTGGGAGACATAGTCATATTGGATCTTGAAAAAATTGGGAGAAAAACCCTTAAATGGCACTACCATGGAAATCATAACAGGCTAAAATATTGCACAGCAAATATAACATAATGACACTAAAGATTCAAATTTGACTTAAAACACATATAGTTTATAGAAATCAGTTTCATGGAAGGATTTCAAAGTAGAAAAAGGTTTTCAATAATAGAGACCCATAATTTTTAATTTTTAAACTGTTGGTACACCATGGCAAGCCTTTAGAAAAAAGGCATTTAGTTTTTAATTCTCCTGACTATACTACTTTCCTCTTAAACATTCAAATACAGAACCTATGATTGAATGTAACACTCTGGACCTGAGAGATGATATATATGTGTTGACACTGTCAATGTGAAGAGGGTTTTCTTGTGTGTGAGGTTTTCTTTTTTCTCTTCTGAGATATACAAAGTACTGGGTTTTTTCTGACATGTTCATAATGCACAAGATGTACACTCATCATTTCCCACTTCCCAGTGTGACCCTGTGTTTTACATTTCCCTTCCCACAGATTCCCTTCCTGTTCCCTAACAGTCTGCCTACTAGGCATGGCATCGTTTCTTCCCTCAAGACTCCATATCTGAGAGAATTCAATGGTATTTGTCTTTCTGATACCAAATTATTTCACTTAGCCTGATTATCGTTTCATACATTTTTTGCGTAAATTATGTTCTATTTTGTTTGATGGCCTTTGTCAATTCATAAGTTGAAGTGCACTTGGACAGGTCCATAGCTTTACTGAACTATGATTAAGGAATGAGAAAAAGAATAATAGAGAAAACAGGAAACACACAATATATAAACATACACAAAAGAGCAAGTGTGCTAGACACTTTTTTAAGACAGGATTACAGTCAGGCACATGCCAGAAGTAAAGAGCCACAGCACTTACTAGGCTGGCATAGGGCAGCAAGTGTCCAAGAAATTATCCGTGGGGATGTGAGGAGCACAGGAGGTGTGTGTTTGGGAGCAGGGCTCCAAGGCCCCAGAACCTGATCCACATTTTTCTCTAATCTGATCCACTTTTATGCCACACATTATTCCCATTTCATGATTTTAAAAACAAATTACTTTTGTATTTAAGAAACCAACCACAAAGCACTGTCCTGCCTCCACTGGACCCCGTTTGAGATCAGAGTCTGGGAACACTCCCAGTATGCGCTGATTTTCTGCGAGTTCCCTTTTGAGAGATACTGGTCAGTTATTTCCTGAGTTGAAAGGAGAGGAAAGGACTGTGAACAGACACCTATGTTCACTTCAAGATTTCATTGCTCATACGATACGTTGATACATTTGGAACAATTAAAGTACAATGCTGCCACTTGCTAAAACTGATAGGTAAGTAGGGTTTTATTATGTAATGTTTGCTTCCTGGATATAACTCAATATGTAATCCTAATATTAAGCATGAATAAAAAGAATCAGAAGAGTACACATATTTCATTTAGTTTAATTAAGAAGAGGCAGTGGGGTTGGGGTAGAAAAATGGATGGCGCAATTCAAAGAAAAGTAAAAAAAAGAAGAAATTGCCCCATAGGATGGCCCAGGACAATGATGAGTCAAGCCTTCCCTATTGTGTTATGCTCCTACACAGCAAGGTAAGTTAAGCTCAGACACTTGAATGGCAATGACAAAAACTCACTTTCTTTTGCTTCTTTTTCTTTCCAAAAATGGTCTCTTTTGACTCATTCCCAGATTAACAATTAGAATCTACTGAGACATGATGTTCTAAAAATGAAAGGCCCAATGGGATATTCTAATGAATATCTCTCTCAGGCAGAAGAAGTGAGTAATCTGAGATGAAACAGAGATTAGACTTTCATTTTACTGCAGCTTCCCTTCTCTTAGTTCACAGATGCACGGATGGTAAGAAAGGGAAAGAAATGAAGGAGTCAAGGGATATATTTTGAGGTAAGAGGGTAAGATTGAAAGTTTGGTGAACAGGATCATGGCTAGTACAGACTACATAATATCAGCACCAGCATTTGGATTTTAGCATGAGTCTAATTGTTGAAACTTTCAGAAAAAAAAATATTTTACTCAATAGCTAAGAAAGGGTGGGTAACATAATCCCTTGAACTATGATTCTAATTATTATGAAAGAATTATCTGTTATAGAAATAATAACAGATGTAATACCAATTTCCTTTATAATGTATGTTACCTAGATTAAAAAGTGGAGTCATGGAAACATTACAATATTTGTGCAAGGTTACAAAACGAGTAAAGAATGTTTGACTTGTCCTTCTTTCATTCCCAAGTGAATGAAGCTTTTTAAGGTAGGTTTCAACAGAATCCGTCTGCAAGGAAGGTTATGCTTTAGGTGTTAGAAATCACCTTACTGTGATTTTCTCTAGAAATTATGATGGTTCAGTTATCATGTACTAGAGAAAAAAGGAATGCTCTAGAAGCAGTTCATTATAGAGTAAGTATCTAGTACCCAGTATATTTGTTTCCCTTATTGCAACTTCAGCTAATCAGCATCAATATGATCCAAATGTATAAAATAAAAACATCAGCAATAAACAATTTAAATGGTTAAAAAGACGTAATGATGGGTTGAATCATCAGAATCTACTTGAATTTTTTAGAAGGATCAGTTATATTTTTGTTCCAATAGTTTGAGAAAGAAAAGAGGTGATTCTCATGTTTTCAAATCATTGCCAATCACATCACTGTGGGGAATGGCATTCACATGTAGACAATAGAAAAATGAAGATTGAAATTGTCATGTGGGGGAAGTGGGTTTGAGAAATTGACTTTAAACATTTAATTTGTGGTTTATAATGAAAAGTGAAAATGATTACTGAAAAAGAACTTGCTATATGGCTTTGAAATTTAGTGATCACAATGAGAGCTGAAGATATTTATGTAGGAATTTCCTTTATAAAGATATTGATGAATGAGATTGTGCATATTGATTATATTGGGTAAGAATGAAGAAAATGACTCAGAATTGAACATATGGTGTTTTATAGATAAACTTCATAAATTAAAAAGCATTGAATGAAGCAATTGTAGGGAGTACAACTAGGAACCTATAAAATAAATAATATAAACTGTACTAATGTGACCCAAATAAGCTCCTGCAACACGTGATTAAATTTTCAGAAACCTAAAATATATGAACTATGCAAACAGTTTTATGAATATGTTACATATACTATTCATGAGATATAGAATTGTCACAACACATGATTATACACGAATACTTCTTTGTATCATATGTCTAAAGAATATATTTTAATTTCATATATAAAATTTACAAGCAACTATTTGGCTTTAACTTTAGGAAATTTAAAAATACCAAAAGAAACAATCTCAAGATGCAAATATTCATTAATGAACAAACAAAATAAAATAAATAGTTGAATTTTTTGATTGTACAATATATAGCGCTTCTGTAGCATTTATGTAAAATGCAGATAAATAGGTACTATGCTAATACTTTGACTTGCTGTGAAAATCATGTTAAAAATATGACTTTATTCTAACTTTTAGTGTATATATTTATGTTTTATATACATATAAAATGATTTCTTTTAGTGTGTGTACATATGCAATACATAAAATATAGTGTATTCTACTAATACATGTGTATACAGACTGTATATGTATATTATTTTGTAAAAGAATTAGTCTGTGTGTGATTTGTTTTTCTTTGTGAAAATCACTCTTGTCTGAAGAATTCCTTCATTACCCCAAGTTACGCTGACTAAAGTATGCGTTTCTTAAGGGACACTTTGATGTTCTATACACATACATTAATTAAGGAAAAACTTTGTAATCCTGGAGAATTTGAAGTAACCACACTCTTATATAACCCTAAAAGTTGTGTGTGTGTGTGTGTGTGTGTGTTTCAGTTTCATTCTAGTTTTATAACTATGTTTTGAAATGAGAGCTCACTAGGAGCTCAGGCTGGTTTTGAATTTGTCATTCAATGCCTCAGGGTGCCCAGTGGCTGGGATGGCGAAGATGCTCTGTCTTGCGCCGCTGGCTTAGTGATTTTAACACTGTAACTTCATTCAAATAGATTGTGCTATTTGAAGAATGTTTTATGTAATATGTAAAACTGGATATGTAGCATTTATTTATCAGCAAAATATAGGGTGGTTGCTTTTTTCAACTTCTGTGAATTATTTGGAAAATTTTATATGGTTTTATAAATTCAGGAAAATGAACTTATGAATAGCTTTTTTGTTTTTTTTATAGACTCTTCATCAGATCAACTATTTTATGTGCAACTAAATTTTTGTTATACCATTTTATCACTGTAATTTGTATATATGCTCAGTTTAAAAAATGCAATATAAACTTGTGTAACAATATTCACTGTATTTAAGTTGAATAATATCTTCAAAATTTATGTGGGTTTTGCCAAGTTTTGTTATTTTCTCTAAATTTGTGCATGGATTGTTGTTTAAACAACTAAAGCTTTATATTGGATACAGAGAAGGACAGAGATAGAAACAGAGACAGAGACAGAGAGAGGAAGGAAGGCAGAGAGGGATGGAGAGGGGAGACATGAGGGAGAAAGAAGTGGGAAGACTGAACAATATTTAAGCCCTTGGATAAAAAGTCACTAATATTTAATCAATGACCAGAGGAACAGATGCAGTGGAAGAAGGCTGAAAGGAATAGAAGGAAATTGCAAGATATAATACTACAATATTTGACTTTCTAAAACCTATGAAATTATGCGATACTACAGTTATAGATGTCACTCTGTGAAAGGATGGCATTGACCGGGAAACAGTTCTTTATATCACTGAGATGTTCCGTGTATATGTGAATCAAAATGTGTCAGAAGTTTTAGAAATTCTACTTTAAGAGTTAATTGGTGATTACATCAAAATATTGATGGAGAACTTATTTCACTCCTATGGAGTAGAAGTTTCTTTTAAAAAACTTCCTTATGAGTATCCTCTTTGATAAACACTGTATCATGTAATGTACAATTTCGGCTGTTTGTCATGATTATATAGGCTTAAATTTTAAAATGTTTGAAAGCAATAGGTTGAAGCACCCTTTTATTGGGGCTGTGGTACTATCCAATGAGCATCTAGTGAGGGCAATACTTCTAACATCTGTACTACACACTAGCATAAACTAAAGCTCTGCTCTATCTTGGGGCAATTTTTGGAAAAATGAAAAACCTTTTGAAAATAGTAGGTGACAAGAAAAGACAATGTAATATTTAAAGGATTCATGAATAAAATTGTTAAAAATAAGTTTATAGTATGAGTTGTACCTGGCTTAGGAAGATTTTTATAATTTTTGTTTTTCATATTAATTACTTAATTTATGTGATTTTTAATAAGTGATACTAATGATGCAAAAATAAATACCACACTTCTCAGCTGCTGTTAAAGATCTTATATTTTGTGAACATTTTAATTAATTTTCATCAAGTACACATTATAAATGTGTAGTTTAATTTTGCTTAATATCTGATAGTAGTGATGTAAGTGGTCCATATAGCCTGAAACAGATTTTATAAGCAACTCAGAATTTCCACTTATGCTTTATTATCCCACAAAGCCACAACAATCTTGACTTATTAGACCATATTCTTTTTTCTGGTTCTAAACTTTATGTACACAGTTAACACCTTTGTCTCGTCATTATCTACTATGACTCTTCCATATTGTATAGTTATGGATTATTCATAAATGGTATTCCACTATTATAATATTACAGATAGGTGTTTGGAGGTTGTTCTACACCTTCAATTAGATCTAGACAGGTAACAATTGAAATGATTTTGTAATAAAAACTAGGACTTTCTTTTTTTTTTTAAAGAGAATAGAAAACATTAATAACAAATTACAAATGATTCAGAATTTCACTGAACAAAATAGCATGGATTTCACAGTGTTTGCTGTATTGCATAGTGATGTCTTCAGATTAGTTGTTCAGATATCAGATATATGCATGCAAAATTGGAAAAAGAAAGAGAACAGAAAAAAGTTATAAGAAATTAAGAAGAGGAAAAGAAGAAAAAAGAGAAAAAAGAAGACAAAAATGTTAAGCATTACCTGCTCCTTTCCATATACCAGCAGAAAACCACAGAACAATTATTGAAATCCTCCTGCATTATACATAGATATAATCTCTTTCTGACTCTCTTCTGTCTTTCTCCCCATCTCAGTAATTCCTTTCTTTTGAAGAGCTACATGACATTTTACAGTATCTATTGGACCCTTCAGATTTTATTTACTCTTTCTGGTTTTTACCATAAGGAGACAATAAGATGTTTGCACATATGGGTCTTAATTAATTTCACATAAGTGTATGATTTCTACTTGCATCCATTTACAAAAAAATACCCCAAATTTATTTGTTTTATAGCTTAATAATACTCCATTCTGTAAAAATATACCTTCTTTATCTATTCCTCAGTTGAAAGGCACTTGGGCTAGTTCCAAGATTTAGCTATGACAAATTACACTGCTATAAACACAGGTGCACATAAATTGCTGTGGTGTGATGCTTTCAGTTCTTCTGGAAAATTACACAGGAAGGGAATAGTTGGTTTTTAAAATTTCAGCTAAAACCTGAAATTTTAGCTTTTTGAGAAAACTTCACACTGATTTCCATGGTAATTGTACCAGTCTTCACTCCCACTAACAGTGCAGAAGGGCTCCTTTTTCCCCACAGCCCCTCCAGCATGTTATTGGTTGACTTCGTGATGATAGCCATCTTTCTGAGGTAAGATGGAATCTCAGTGCTGTTTTAATTTGCATTTCTCAACTGACCAATGAATGAGATTGCATGATGTCAGTGAGAAAATGTCAGATTATTCCATTACCATCTTTTTTTTTTTTCTTTGTATTTTTGGGAAGGGTCTACAAGGTACTCACGGTCTCATTATTAAATTGGACTCATAGTGATCTGCCTGTTTTCAGCCTCCCAAGAGCTGAGATTACAGGCATGTATCACCACAGTCTCCATTGCCAACTCAGAATGCCTCTGTGGGAGGAGAGGTGGTACAACAGGCCTAGGGATCAAACCCCTGGGCCCTGTGCCTGCTTGCAGGTGCTTTAATCCACTGAGCTATTTGGCTGGCCCTATTATCATCAAATTAATACAAGTTTCAAAAGCAAGATTGTATCTATCCTTGATTTGGAAGAACAAAGATTACTAAAACTTCTCTTAAAACATCCATTTTTTGTAAACTTTTCCCTATGACCATTTGTAATTTCTGATATTCTTGTCACAGCTATGACTTAACCCTTACCATCTCCTCCTTCGTATACTTATACATAATATATGCTGACTTTGGGCTTAAAAATTTGTTTTGCAGCAATCTCCAAGAAAAACTAATGTGCGTATGATTGTATAGATTTATAGGACTAAAAATGTAATTTTTTTTCTTGAACTGTAATCTCTATTTGCTTTTCAGTATTTGAACTTCACATGGTTTATTCATACAATATTCTGTCTACTTGCTTAATGCTTATAGTCTACATTTATTAATTTTTGTTGTCTTCACATGATTCAAAGAGAAATATTTTAACCACAAGATAAGAAAGGCTCAGAAAGTATTGCCTTATATAGTCTATAATAATGGCACATTAAGACAGGTAACAAAAATTTTGAAAAAGAATGAAGGAATGATCATAAAGGTAGTGTTCCAGTGCTCTTTATTTTCTTCTCTCTCTTTGCATTTCCCTTGAGTGTTTTTTCATGTGTCAAATTCCTGAAGTCATGGATGCCTCAGTAATAAACTGAAGATAGCAATACATATTATATAGATGAATTTTATGAGCTTTTAAAAAAGTCTACATATTTGTATAACATATGTGGAGAATTATGCGTGTGTTATTCCATGTATACAATATAGGTAAGTCATATATCATTTTACATTCCTTTCTATTGTCCTATCATTTTCATTAATTTTCTCCCTATTTCATTTCTCAGGTCTTCTACTCAAGAGATATTAAACTCTATCATCCCTCCTAAATTTCTTCCTTCTCATATCACTTCTTGGAAAAATATAGAAAATTAATATTATTACCATTTTTGAAAATTAAAGATGACCTTGGCATAGTATAATAAAAGCCTTATAAATAATTCACTGCTAATCAATCACAGTTTCTAACTTTATGCCTAAATAGTAACCACAATGCAACTGTAACACTTATCATTTTGGATATTTTGGCATGAATATGTATTTATTCAATAGATATTAAGTATCTTGGTGTGTTGCTTTAGATATTATCACTGAAAAAATAAGAATTGATTAGCAACATTATCATAATTATGAACTAGCAAAATTTTCATAGGTAAAACTCCACTAAGGTTCTGTTGATGACGATAAAAGAAGGTATCTGATGAGGAGAGTATTAGAGAAAAATAATTTCAACTTAGTCAACTATTGATAACCTGTTTAAGATGAGCATATTAACTGAGCTGTAAGTATGATACAGCATATTGTTCTATTAATTTAGTGTATAACTTCCTTAAGAGACATCCTGGAGATTTCACCTAGCACTCTGTACATAGTGTATCTCAATCTGATGGAATTTGATATACAAAACTTTACAGTGCCTCTTCTCTCTTTAGGATCAGCTGCAGAACACTGTGCAGGGACCTGCAGACCAGGCAGGCACATATTTCTGTAGACTGTGAACTGATGAACTGTGAATCCAGATGCTCCCTTCCAATGATACTCCATCTCACCCCTCCTCCTTTTTGTTTCTGGGGATCCCAGGACTAGAAGTTCTTCATCTCTGGATTGGCTTTCCCTTCTGTGTTGTGTACATGATTGCACTCATAGGGAACTTCACTATACTGTTGGTGATCAAGACAGAGAGCAGCCTACACCAGCCCATGTTCTACTTTCTGGCCATGTTGGCCACCATTGACGTGGGCCTCTCTACTGCTACCATCCCTAAAATGCTTGGGATCTTCTGGATTAATCTCAGGGATATCATATTTGAAGACTGTCTCACTCAGATGTTCTTCATCCACACATTCACACTTATGGAGTCTGCTGTCCTCCTGGCCATGGCTTACGATCGTTTTGTGGCCATCTGCAACCCACTCCGCTATAGCATCATTCTCACCCACAAGGTTGTCACTGTGATTGGTCTTGGTGTGCTAGTGAGGGCAATTATTTTTGCCATTCCCTTTGTATTTCTGATTTTGCGACTACCCTTCTGTGGGAATCATGTCATTCCCCACACTTACTGTGAGCACATGGGTCTTGCTCGTCTGTCTTGTGCCAGTATCAAGATCAATGTCATCTATGGCTTATGTGCCATATGCAATCTTGTGTTTGACATCTTAGCCATTGCCCTGTCTTATGTACAGATACTCCGAGTTGTTTTCAGACTCCCTTCTCAGGAAGCCCGACTCAAGTCCCTCAGCACATGTGGGTCTCATGTGTGTGTCATCCTTGCCTTCTATACACCAGCCCTCTTTTCCTTCATGACACATCGTTTTGGCAGAAATGTCCCCCGCTACATCCATATCCTCCTAGCCAATCTCTATGTTGTAGTCCCACCAATGCTTAACCCTGTCATCTATGGAGTCAGAACCAAGCAGATATATGAACGCGTGAAGAGAATATTTCTACAGAGACAAATCATGGAAAAGCAATAGCACCTAATGCATACATGGCTCCATATGCAATTTAATGAAAGTACAATCAGAGAAATCCATTGTTATGAAAATTACATTCCAATATGTGGATATATTGACACTTTCAGAGTGTTAGAGGATATTGAATCCCTATCTGCTTTTCACATCACTTCTCTGCATCTGTTTCTGGATTTTTGTTCTGTCCTCCCAATCCCCTTATGATTTTATTTTTATAGGTTATTAAATTTTCTCTGTCTTTTGCAATAGCTGGTTGATATTTCAAAATTTTCATCTATTAATTTTTATTTCATGAGTACCATTCTTCTCTCAGTATCTTGAGGAACATTCTATATGATTATTAGGAAAAAATAAACCAAGGCCTCGTGCATTGCCTTGCAGGCTGGCTCCACAATGAGGTAGCACAATTGCTGGTGTGTCCGGTCACTGTTGAGGCCTCAATGATCCTGCAATGCTGAATGATGTGAAGCCCTAAGGCAAGACTGCATCAGGGTAATGTACACTGGTTCCTTGAGAACCCAGTAGTAATAAAAATAGGATTTCTCCTTGGGAAAGGATAAATTCTGCTTAACCTGCTATGTCTGCCCTCTGCTTAACCTGATTTCTCTGCCCACTGTCCTCCTCAACATAAAGATCCTATTAGAACAAAGTCATCTACATTTGCTGAGTCATCAGATAATCCCTCTTATCACTGTATACATCCAATATATAGTGAGTAGCTTAGAGTGTCTTTGTCTCTGACCATCCTGAGGCATGGACCTCCCAAACCATAGTCATGCCTTCCTAATTTTGACTCTTTTTCACTTCACCATTTCTCTGTATCCTTACTATAGGCAATTGTGGATCTTGGCCAGGTCCCTATGCAATATAACTTTATTTTTGCATGCCTATTTTCATACTTGCAGGATACTCAGAATAAAACTGTAACTATTCTTCTCTTTGTGTAATTGACAGAGGTTACAAGTATCATCAAACTCACCTCATAGATATCTTTATCTCAATAGATTTATATTGTTAGAGTGTAGACATAATTCTGCCTTCAAATTATATAATTTCTACTTATAGAAATCTGACAATTTTGGGCAGGGAGATAGCTCAGTAGAATAGGCACTTGCCTGTCAAGCAAAAGGCTCTGAATTAAATCCCTAGTACTGCAAAAAAAAAAATTTCCAATTTTAATATAAGTTTACTATTAAATTCATGCACGTAACATAATCATTGTGGTTTCCTTTTTCTGTTCAAGTCTATTGTCCATAATGTACTATGTTATAATTAACCTGAGTGTGGGTCTTTCAGAATAGTAATTTTCCCTTTGGGTTATATTGCTCTTATTTGTATATGACTTATTTATTTTGAATGAGTCATATGATATATAATATAAAAATATAAATATATAAATATTTACAATAATTATTATTTTCTAAGTGCCTATGCAACTTGAAAAGTTCTGAAATACATTAGGTGATATACCTAAATTTCTTCAAAATAATCTTATAAGAATTTTAATTTATTTACTGATTTTGTGATTTATATAATAGTATTTTACATTTACTATTGATATACTTGGAATATTTCCTGTATGTTTATTATTTTATAGAGTCAATGTTTGTCTATAGACTGAGCTCATTGATACTCTGGATTCAATTATTAAATAGCATGAAATGTTTTCAGATATTTTCTATCCCTTTAGTTATTCATTCTTCCTTTCATCATCGGGGGCAGGGAGATGACTCAGTGGAATAAGTGCTTCCCTGGCAAGGGCCTGAGTTCAATCCCTGGTTCCACCAGAAAAAAAAATTACTTCCTTTCATCATCAAAATTTATCTGTATCAATTCGACTTCTGTGTGAAGAATAAGCTTACATATTCCTTTTGATGCAATTTTATTTGTGGTGAACATCCTCAGTGTTTCTTTTCTTTATTTTAATTTAAATTTTATAACATAGTTCATTTGTAGTAATAAAATTCTAATGCAATGATGTAATGAAAATTGTCTTTTATCTTAGTGGCCTTCCCTTAAAACATCCACAAACCCTATTCCGGTTTAGCAGAAATATCAGCCCAGGAGAAAAAAAACAAAAACAAAAAAAAACAAACAAAAAAAAAAACAATCAAATAAGCCAAAACTTAAAGACATTTTATAAAACATTGAATAAATCCCTAAAAATGTTAAGTTGATTAAAAAAGGAAAATCTGAGAAACTTTCATAATCACCAACTGCTCATGAGGTATGAATCATAAAGCACAATCTAAAGCAAACTAAACAAAGAGAGGCTTTTAGTTGATGTTGTTTATTGCTTTAACAAAAACCATGTTATACCATTTTTCTGACACCGGTCATTCTTCATAGCTTGAATAACTGCTGATAGGAAAAAAAGATGTGTTTAATTTTTCATATTTATATTCTTGAAGAGCTAACAATGATTAGGAAAGAAGTAGAAAAATGGTAATACAAAGTATTACAAAGTGGTAATACAAAGTATTACCATTACAAAGTAAGCTTCAAAAAGTCAGGTAAACAAAGGAAATAAAATTCTTAAATGTGGAAAGACAACAGGAATTCAGATAACATATTTTTTACATTCTAACAATCTTTAGAATTGCATTGTATGAAATCACTTTAGATTGTATTCATAATTGTTTCATCTGATTTCTGGACAGGGAGCTTTTTAATGCTAAAGAAACTTTTTGTTATATCTTTATATGAAAACAAGCACTGATAATAACATTGGTTGAAGGAATTTTAAATACATACATTCAAGACATTTTTAAAAATTATTAATTCAAATTATAAATTATATTAATTATGATTTTTATATTTTGCTGTTGAAGTAGAAAAGTAGTACTCAAGTTTTATAAAACATAACGATATATAGCTTAAATAATACCAAACATTTTCTATGACAGTGAAAATTCTTGAATGAAAAATATAATGGATAAAGAAGACCCAACTCTAGTGCCCAACTTGAGAATAGTAGGTTAGAATGGCAAAATTTATTGAGGCCACTGAAAATAATGTATTGGACATGCAAAATAGAAGCTGAAAATTTTATACCTTGAAAAAGAATCACCAAGTACATGCTGTATAGGGGAATTAGTGAAATCAATGATTTCTGAGTACATAGCACACATATTTTTCTAGGTTCCATTCATGTAAAATTTTAGTGTCACTCACTCTTGCTCAGGATGAGGCTGGTCAGAAATGCACTGGACTCTCTCCTAGTGACCCCATTCTCAGCGTGGAGATTTATTTTAATCTCATCCTTTTAGGACACAAGGAACAGACTTCCCTCAATTGAGATCTTTGACCTTATAATAAATAAGGTCAAAAACATGAAAAAATAAAAACATGAATAGAAACTATTAGTGATATTTTTATTTAGTGGACTCACCAACCTGTGTACCTTGAATGACTTTTACCTGTCTTGCATGTATTTCTGTACGTGCAACAGGAAATTATATTTTTCCTGTTGCTGTTACTCTCCAAAGACATTCCTCCAAATTAAAATTCCAGAGGCCAAATTTGAGAATGGGAAGAAAGCTCAGAGGTTTAGATTTAGAATAATCTAAATAAAAACTATTGAGGCAAATAAAATACTTTTTCCTTAAAATAGATATTATAAATATAATTATAAATATTTCCATGATTATTTTGGAAGAAATGTCCCACTCCACAAATATACAAGCAAATTCTGAGGGCTTGTGATTTTGGTATGGTAATTAAGATTGAGCCCAGTGCCTTAAATTTTCTTAACTGCTGTTACACCCTTGAACTACATCACCAGCCCCACCGTGCATAATGCAATGTGAGAAGAAACTCATAGATTTTTCTCCTGTTGAGTACTTAGAAAGCTCTGAGAGCCAAAATCAAGTTTAATAAATGATGGCTGGCACAGTACAGAAGGACAGAGTTGACTGGACATAAACTGTTTTCAGAAGTTCCATTACACATGCAATTGTATGTCCATTCTTACATAGCTAAGTCTGTTACTCTGAGCAACAAATTGAGGATAAAAAAGAGACAATATATCACTATTGTTAATCAGCTATTCATGATTTGAAACAAGAATAGCTGTAACATATGCATCTATACTATATGTATTATTGGATGTTACCCTGTTTCTGCCTTTGTTTCTGATTTTTGTTCTTGCTTTTGCTTTTACTTTTCAAAATACAATAAAATAAAGTGAAATAAAATGAACTTAAAAAAAACATCAAAAACCAGAAAGAAAAAAAAAAGAAATCCCATTACACATGATTCATTAAAAATAAAAAGAGCCAACAAGCTATGTACTCTTTCTCTTTTTGAGGCTGGACCTGAATGAACTTAACTTATTCAAAATTATTATAATATATCCAATATCTCCTATAACACACTTCCATAATTTTTTGAAAAGTGCAAAGTAAAAGTATATTCCTTAAAGATCACTTTTTTCTTAATCTTCATTATGTATGAGAAAAATCCATACATGGAGATTACACAATGGAATACTGGTCAGCAATAAAAGAGGCAATTGATTAGTTACCACATAGATGAGCCTGAAGAATATTTTATTAAGTGAAACAAACCAAAAAAGACAAATGCAAAATGATATGCACACATTGAAATTGTTAAAAAATAAAAAATAACATCATACAAATGAAAATTAGAGTGATGATTACAAGGGTTGGTCTAGTTTGGAAATAATGTTGGGGAGATGTGGATCAGCAAAATTTTACATAGAAAGAATAATTTCAGTTAATCTATTGTACAATATGGTGATTATAATTGATACCAGCTCATTGTGCCCTTAAAAATGCCTGAAAGAGAATATTAAGCGTCCTCACCATGAAACTGATTAAAAGTAGAAAGTGATATGTGCATTATTTAGGAAGATGCAGTCACTGTACAATAAATATGTCAAAACATTGCAATTGAAAATATTAGCATGAGCAAGATGCGCACTAACTTCGTCTGTCCGTAAAATTAAAGCTGGATATCTCTACCACAAAACACATCCTAGTGTCCCTTTGAAATCTTATCTTTTGGTCCAGTGTTGCACCATTTCCAAGTTAATCATGTGCTCTTGGTGACTTTTCTATAATTTATATAAAGGAAAAACACATATTCTGTGCATTGATAACTTACAAACAATGAAATCCATTAGCACATAAAATTCCATGATTTTTCAGCTTATTCCCAAAGCTGAGAAACAGTAAACTATAAAATTTCATACTGTCCCTATCTCTAAAGGACACTCTATATTCACTGGCAACAATTTTCTTCTATAGAGCCAATAAGGTGGAGATAAGGGAAGTTCTGAAAAGAAATTGAAATATAACCTGGGGAGTCTTCAAGCCACATGCTACACTTGGCAGCTGGCTGCTCTGCCACCTCTCTAAAGAAAGCACTGCTCAAAGGGTGTCATCACACTAGCACCATCATCCTAATTTTCTAACATTTACCGTAATGTTTTCAAGACCAATTAATTAATACCATCTTTTATAACAACATTTAATGTCTCTTCTTGATGAAATAATATTCCATGGTTATAATTCATTTTATTTACCCATTCATTGGAGGGTAGATATTTGAATTGTTTTTACTTTTATAGTATTCTAAATAATAATTTTATGAACATTTATATCACATTTTTATACATGATTTAAATTTGTTAGTATGTAATTCAAAGTAGAAAAGCTAGGCCCTATGGTAAATCTATATTTTTCCATGTTGGATCAACCATTTCACAATAATGTCCTGATTGTTTGAGGATTACAATTCTCCATATTCAATAAAGCTTGTTATTGGCTATTTTTAAAGACATCCCTGACTTAAAATTATGCTACTAAGCTACTGTGATAAAATTAACATAGTACTGGCACTAAGAAATAGACTTGAAGATCAAAGGAACAGTTTAGAAGGTGTGATGTAGCTCTAAAAACACTCAGCCAACTTACATTTGTAAAAGGAGCCAAACACATCTACTAGAAGAAAGACAGCCTCTTTAATAAGTGGTGCTGAAAAACTGGCTCTCCACATGCCAAAGACTAAAATTAGACCCATTTCTATCACCATGAGCTAAAATAAGGTCAAAATGGATCAAAGAGGGCCAGGGAGATGGCTCAGTAGAATAAGCACTTCCCTGACAAGCACAAGAGTCTGAGTTCAATCCCTGGTCCTGCAAAGAAAAGAAAGGATAAAAGATTTAAATATTAAAACACAAACAATAAATCTACTGAAAGATAAACTAGGAGGCAATCTTGAAGATATAGCCGTAGGTACAGATTTTATGAACAAAACCCAGACCTCATGGGAAATAGTATGAAGTATCAATAAATGGGATCTCACTCTACTAAAGAGCTTTTGTACAACACAGGAAATCACTAGGCAGAGTAAAAAGACAACTCATAGACTGGGAGAAAATTATAGCCAGCTGTTGCTCAGACAACAGACTTGTATCTAAGACATAAAGAATTGAAAAAAAGCCAGACTTTCCAAATTCAAAGGCTCAATACAAACCTTGGGCACCTGAGGTAAACACACACTTCTCAGATGAAGAAATACAAATGGCAAATAAACATATGACAAAGTGCTCAGTATCACTAGCCATTTGATAGATGCACATTAAAATAACACTTAGATTCCATCTCAGTCTAGCAAGAATGGCTACCATCAAAAAATCAACTAATAACAAATGCTGACAGTGGTCTATGTAAAAAGCAACTCTTCTCCACTGCTTCTGGGAATGTAGACTGGTGCAACCATTGTGGAGATTGGTGTGCAGATTTCTTTAAAAACTAATATAGGTCACATTCATCTCAGATATTTCTCTCCTCGGTATCTTCCCAGAATAATTAAAAACATCACACCACAGCAATATACATGCACATATTTATATAATAGCAACATTTGTAATAACTAAATTTTGGAAACAATTCAAATGCCCATGAACCAAGGAATCAGTAAAAATGATGTGATGATTTTATATAATGGAGCACTACTCAGCAATAAGGAAGGATTAACTTGAGACTTCTATAGTGTAAATGGATGTCACTGGAGAATATACGCATACATGAAATAAATCCGACCCTTACATGTAAATATCACATTGTCTCACTATTATTAAAGGTGAATGAGTAAATAACATCCAAAATGTATAATAGCTATTTTTGTTGGGAGTAGCTAGTGAAAAGGAAAGAGAAGAGCTAGCAAAATAGCTGATCATCTTAAGGCACCTGCAGGCAGACACAGGTCAGGAGTTCAATCCCCAGGCCTGCCGAGCTGGCCCCAGCCCCAGCTGATTTGGCAAATGAGACTGGGCATGATGGTGCGTGCCTGTAATCCCAGCTCTTGGGAGGCTGTAAACAGGTGGGCCACTATGAGTACATTCTAGTAGTGAGACCCTGAACACCCTGTACACCCTTCTCTAAAACACAAAAACAAATAAATAATAATAATAATAATAATAATAATAATAATAATAATAATAATAGGAAAGAGAAACTATGGGTGAAAGTGAAAAGAAAGGAATACAAAAAGAAAAAATATATTTGTATGAAAAAGATAGTTATGATAGTTACACAGCTAGCTTATCTGAGATCACTGAAAAGTTATTGTTTGGACAATAGTTCATGCCTATATCTTGTGCTCTGAATAACTACTATGTAGACAGCAATAGATAATATATTAATTATTGTTACTGTCCTACTGGCCTGTTTTGAAACGTTTTGTTGATGCTTTTATTCTTTCTCTTCAAAATTAAATATTAAAAATATAAAAAATAAAGATTTTATTTTTTAATGTTTGAAATTTGTGTTTGAAAAATTTTATCTGTGATTTATTCTGAAATTGTCTAAGAGGTATCCATTTGTAGCAACTCTGCCTGTGCTTTTTCTTCTGTTCAGAGAAATTTCTCTTCATGACTTTTATCCATTTAATTACGTTATTGTCATTTATTTTAGAGTTGTATTATTTTTCATAGGTTCTGAGTGTAAAACTCTTCAGATATGTGATATATAAGCATTTTTTCTTTTTGTGGGATGTACTATTGGTTATTTATCTATATTTTAAAATATAGCTGAGGGTAAAAATTATGTATATTTATAGTATAAGATGCAATATGATGCTGTGGATATAAAATGTTTAATGGCTAAATCAATATAATTAACTTATCTGGCATCTCATATGTTTACTATTTTTGTTGTAATAAAATTAATAATACCGACTTTCTCAGCAATTTCCACATACGGTACACATTATTATAAACTATAGTTATAACATGTTGTACAGTAGATAGAAAAATATTTTTATTCTCTCTCTAAAGAAAGATTAGTATAGCTTGACCAATCCCTGTCTCCGGCCCTGGTAAACACAGCTGTGCTCTTCCTGTGTGAGTTCATCATTTTAGATGTAATACATGAGAGATTCTAGAGCATAAATCTGCCAGTGGCAGATACGCTATCTTTCAAGTTCACATGTACAAAATTACAGAATTCACTATTTTAATCCAGAATGATATTCCACTGTACATAGTTATCACATTTTATACTCTTTATACATTAATAGACATTTACATGGATTATATTCATTGGGTATTAGGAATAATTCTGCAATAAATGTGAAAGTACATTTTTAATTCTTTTAGTTCATATATCATGAAAAGTGACTGCCCAATTATTTTTACTTTTTAAGGATATGCCATGCTGGTTACCATAATAGCAATATTCGTTTGAATTTATGTAGGTTGTAGTTTCAGTTTCTTCAGAAGATAAATTAAAACATAAACTTTTTAACTTATGAAATTTCCAACATCAATTACTCTTATAATATGTATGCTTGATGTCATACAGACAAAATAAACATAGTTTGTGCAATTATCGAATCATACACTTTTTGTCTTTTTTTTGTAATTTTAACTCTTACACATGGCATTAAAGCAATTCTCAGCAATTTTTATAGATTATGTGGAGTATAGGACCACTTAGCTATTTTGCACATGAATATTCAGTGATAGCAGCACAACTCATTGAGATGGTTACTGTTGTTGAATTAACTTTATTCAAGTGTCTACATCATTGGCCATAAGAGTAATCGGAATTTCCATGACCATGCACTTCATTTCTGGCTACTTTTTATTTTTTAAAACAGTATTTGGCTCAGCAGCTTGGACTTGTAGTGCTCTTCCTGTTACCAGCCTCCCAGGCACTGGGATCACAGGCATGCACCATCGCTCATGGTCTCTTCACTGTGCCTAGGAGTGGGGCCGACGTGGCTTGTGGTGCCAGGTATCGAACCCTGGTCATTGTGCTTGCCAGGCAGGTGCTTAGTTCATAGAGCTACCTTGTCAGCTCCCTGTGACTTCTTCTAAACTTGTGAAAATCAGTACTAATTAGAGTTCTGTATTAAGTTTTTGAAATTACAAAGGGTGAATCTTGGCACATTTGTATAACATAAACAAAATCTCATAGATTTTTGTACTAGTGCCCTTACTACAGGAAATGCTAAAAGACTGCTATAAATTTAAGGAAAATGACAGAAGATCTTGAGTATACTTGAAGAAAGGAATATCTTTGAAAACTTAATTCTGTTTGCAAAATATTTGTTTAGTACTTTGCAGTATTATAGCAGGAAAGTGTATTGATAAGCAAAATAGACTATTAAGAAACATTAGTAAGTTCACTAGATGAAAGTACATTAGAAATTTATACACAATATGTGTACTACAGAACCATGATACAAACAATAAAATGAGGGGAAAAAAGAGTTCAAATTTGACAATTAAATATTTATAGAAGATTATAGAAAATTTGTAATAAAATATGAAAAGCTCTTAGAAATATACAGTGAGGAAAACTGAGAATAGAGATGCTGTATTTCAGAATACTAAAAACCTATTGAATACTGAAAATTATCATAAAAATAAACTTAGTCACAGTATGACAAAATCTCAGAACATAAAATTAATCATACTTTCTAGAGAGTTTATAAAAAGTCCCTTTAAAGATGAAGAAAATAACAAAGTTAGGCAACATGGGTTTCATTATCAGTTCTTAGATGATAAGGAAAAGTTAAACAGAATAATAAATTAAGAGAGTTAATGGGGAAAATTTGATCCAAAATTTGGTTAATTTTTATATTAATTAATTATGAAGACAAATTAAAATGTAATTTTTAATAAATGTACAACTAAATATTTTCAAAGAAAAGGAGCTAGGGGATTAGTGTGGTTAGTGGCAAGGCTTCGATAGGCAACACTTTATGTTCTCTATGAAAACTGATGAATCCTGAGGTGAGCAGGTACTCATGAGGATTTCCATAGAATTTAATTATTGAACATATAGATCATAAAATATACTTGCTACTTAATATTTATTGTAGGTATACAAACAATATTCCAGATGAATGCAAAATGAAAGAGATGAATGTGGAAGATAAAAAATAAAAAGTAAATTTTTATGTCCCTCTAATTGGTGTAGACATTTAGAAATCACTTTTAGTAGAAAATAGAAAGTGAAATTAGGAAATTTTTTTTAAATTAGGAAAGTTAATATTATATTAATATTCAAGACAAAAAACATAAAAATATGCAATTCATAAAACTCAGTAGTAAAATATATTTTGAAAAACGGGAACTAAATAAAATTACAAAACAAATGGGAAAATGCAAAGTAAAAAATATTAATGAAAACAAAGATAAAGATAATTGAAATTTCTACATAATGACAATCTTGTTACCTAATAATCATATTTCACACAATAAAATTTTTGAAAGATACTGCAAAATAGAAAGTATAGTATAAGGATGTACAACATATTTAAGATATAATGCAAAATGACTGTTTTAGATAAAACCATAAATGTAATTAATATTACAAAATGAAAAAATATTTCATCTGTGTAAATTAATACATGTAATATAACAAAATAATATACCTGTTGCAAAACTAAAAATTTATTATCTAATATGAGAAAAACACATCGAAAGATTTGCTTTTGAAATTTGTACTAAAATTCTGTTGACAGTATTAAAGGCAATCTTAACGTTAATATTATATATAGTTTATTATCTCTGCTACGAATATAGTGTTACAAATTTTTCACTTTTCTTTACATTAGCAATGTTATATTTTTAATTTAATTTCTTCTTTAAATAAAGTGAAGGCAAAATAATCAAAACTGCAAAGCAGTGTAGAATGATAGGACAAATTGATAGCATAAAATATTTTTATTGCTCTTTGAAAATCTAATACATCGTTTGAAAAGCACCATTCTAATGCATGGGTACATTCATAGCTGAATCTATAATCTGTACATAGAAGGTTCAGTACTGTGGCCTTAACATTTTAAGGTAGTTAACTCTGGGGTAAAAGTAAGATTAAAGAATGAAACACCATAGTGGTAGACAAGACAGGCATATATCACATAGAGAGAAAGACTATATGTAAATAAATTACCAGAAAATAATGATATTTATGTTATGGGGACAAATGCAGAATCAATCAGAGATATTTGTGTTCATATATCTGAGTTATAGTTTTAAAATTAGTTCTTCCTTTTTGCAAAATTGTACTGATACATATATTTGGCAAACAAATCTACTTAATTATAAATTTAGCAAGGACTGTTTTGCTATGTGAAAATGGCTTTACAAGTGCAAAACAAATATGATTCAAAGAGAGGTAGATGTTCCTGTACACTTCATGTCTTGTGACTTTATTAATCTGTTAGTATGATTAAAGAATACAAACTAGTGAAAGTGAATATATTAAATTAATGAAATGTATGAAAACATTAATAGATGAAAGAAGAAAAATAAGAGAAAAGAAAGGGAAGGAGAAAAGAAGGAAGGAAAGAATAAAGGAAAAAAGGAGAAAAACAAAAGGAGTAATGTTAGGGTCAAATTTCCAGTGACAATTACAAATCTCCAAAGTGCCCAAAAGACTCAGGATAACATGTTATCCTTGTAAATAAAAATTATCAGGGATTCTTCATGAATTCATAAAAGCAGGAGTCACACAAAATTCTTCTAGGATTTCTCTTCTAGGATAGCATATCCATATTTGAATTTCAGATGAAATAATGTTTCATTTTTTAAAACAATTAATGCACAGGACACTTGAATTGAAAATTGAAGGCAAAGAGATAGGAAGGTACAGGGAAGGCTTTCTTCAAGGCAAGCACATTAGTCTTCCTTCCTAGGAAGATCCAGTCATTAGAATGAGAACATAGGAGTCTTACCTTCTGTGAAGCACACTGAGCACTCGCTCTCTTATCTGTTTCGTCCTCACACCATAAATGATGGGATTAAGTACAGGTGGAATAATCAAATAGAGGTTTGCAACAAGGATGTGAATGTAGTGTGGAATGCTGTGTCCAAATCGGTGAGTGAGGAAAGAGAAGACTGATGGGATGTAGAAAACACAGAGGACTGCAACATGAGAGCCACATGTGCTGAGGGCTTTGCCCCGTGCATCCTGGGAGGGGAGGTGGAAGACAGCACGGAGAATGTACACGTAGGAGATGACAATGAGGACAAGATTCAGAAGAAACAGTGAGACCACAAAGAGTCCATAGATACCGTTGATACGAATATTTCCGCAGGATAGCTTTGCGATGCCCATATGCTCACAGTAGGAATGGGCTATGGTACGGGCATGGCAGAAAGGTAGACGGTAAATGAGATAGATCAAGGGAAATAAGAACAATGCTGGACGAATTACAATCCAGAATCCAATACCCACCAGCACCCGAGATGACAGGACGGTTGTGTAGTGTAGTGGAGCACAGATGGCTACAAACCTGTCAAAGGCCATGGCCATGAGGACTTCAGCCTCCATGCCAGTGAAGGTGTGGATCAAAAACATCTGAGCCACACAGCCTCCGAAGGTAATCTCATGTGCTTCAAACCAGAAGATAGCCAGCATGCGGGGCACAGAAGTGGTTGAAAGAGCCAAATCAACTGTTGAAAGGATGGCCAGAAAGTAGAACATGGGCTCTCGGAGAGACTGCTCTGTCTTGACGGCTATCAGAATCGTGGCATTCCCCATTAAAGCCACAAGGTACAAAGAACAGAAGGGCAGAGAGAGCCAGGCATGGATCTTTTCCAGACCTGGGATTCCAATGAGGAAAAATGTGGCTGGGTGAGATATGCTCCTGTTACAGTGGTACAGCATTGTGTAGCGGTTAGAGGAAAAGAAATTGCTCTTTCTGAGCTCGGGGGGGGGGGTAGAGGATGAGAGTGAGAGAGATAGAGGAGACAGAGA
>PVKA01012527.1:0-57552 GCA_004027165.1 Ctenomys sociabilis
TTTTTTTTTTTTTTTTTTTTTTTTTTTTTTTTTTTTTTTTTTTTTTTTTTTTTTTTTTTTTTTTTTTTTTTTTTTTTTTTTTTTTTTTTTTTTTTTTTTTTTTTTTTTTTTTTTTTTTTTTTTTTTGTATTTTTAAGGAAGGATGTTCAGGGTCTTACTACTAGATTGTACTCATAGTGATCCTCCAGTTTTCAGCCTCCCCAGAGCTGGGATTACAGGCATGCATCACCACACCCAGACTTAGTCACTGGCTCAGCACACCTCAGGGGTGGGGCTGGTGCTGCATGTGGGTCCAGGGATTGAATCTTGGTCCCTGCACTTGCCAAAACAAGTGCTTAGTCACTGAGCTATCTCTCCAGCCTGTGGTTATTTTGTATGTATTGAAAGTTGAGTATGATGCATAATAGGAACTGAAGCAAATGTGCTTTTAGTATGAAGATTTATGCAAATCTAGCTAAGAGTTGCACTGTTTCATGTTTATTTCAGACATAGATTCCAGAGGTTTCACTTCCCACTTGGGCATTTGATCCATTTTCCTTTCCTCTTAGGAACTTCTCTAAGTGTCCTCTTAGTTGTAATCCTCTATCACCTGGATTTTGTTGGCAAGGTGGTCAGATGTTAGGTGTGGGGAGAACAGCCTGTAATCTTTCTATTAGCTCTCAACACTATGAGAGGGCCTGTGTATTGGAGCTGTGGCTGTAGTAGATGTTTCTGATTTTCTTCCAGTGGTATCGTTTTCTGCCTTCCCCTATGACCTTCCCTGGCCATTATATTGCAAACCTCTACCCTTGAAGTCCTGTCCCCTGTTGATCTTTTGGGTTTATCCTCCCTTAGGAGAGTTTAAGAAGGCTTCAGGGAAATTCCTCTTCCACTGCTGGCATAAAGTTTCAGTACTCTGCTCGCTGCAACCTCTTAGGGACTTCTTCCAAGGAGAAAGTGCTAAGTACTTCCCAGTGGTTAAGCTCCTTCCCCTGCTAAAACCACAAAGAGATCTATCATCTTCACTGTGAGAATATGGTGGGGTCTCTGCATAGAAAATCTACAAAAGCATGGAAGCCTTTAGGGCTGTGGTCCCCAGGGGTCTCTTACTCCACTACACACTCAGCCTCTAGCCATTTTCCATTTATTGTTCTTATGGGCTTGTGGCCCCAAGTCTTGATTATTAGATCTCTCTATATTCTTTCTCTGGATTTAGTGATCTACTTCACCTATGAACAGGGTTCCTCATATACCCAAGAAAATATGATGATTTTTGGTTTACTTATCTTTTTCTTGACTCATATGGGTAGAAGTAATGACTTCTAAGTTCTTTACATGTCTGGGTTGAATCTAGAAGTGCCTTCACCTTCACCATAATACTAACCTTCTTCACCATCTCACCTTACCAGAACCTCCCAGATTGCAAATTTTACCCATCCATCCCCTCCATCATACCTTACCAGACCAGGCCACCCCAAAGGGCCTTTCCCCTTATAATCTACTCACTGAATATCTACTCATCAGTTGGCTTGGACTTTCCTAAATCTAAGTTCTCAATAATTATTAAACTATTATTATGATGTCCATATTTTTTCACATATTTAGAAAGCCCAAGGGCCCTGTAGGTCCACCATTTATAGTTCTTAGCTCTGGTCACCTTAACACTATGGCCTGTTTTCCAATAAATCAAGCATTCCATTCACCAAATGACACATTTCCTCAATTTTTCTCCTTTCCTCTATGTATTCAGAAGGTCTTGGAGAGTAGGGAAGTAGGTGTCTCATGTATACCTCAGGCTGCTGGCTCTACCTCTGTATT
Organism: Ctenomys sociabilis; assembly: GCA_004027165.1. Lineage (NCBI taxonomy): Eukaryota > Metazoa > Chordata > Mammalia > Rodentia > Ctenomyidae > Ctenomys > Ctenomys sociabilis. The sequence goes on from PVKA01012527.1 coordinate 1,798, forward strand.
TCATCCTTCCTAGCATAATGATCCTCTGGCCCAGTGTGCCACCCACTGCACTTCCCTCCGTGACCTCCAGCAGAAGTATCCAGGAGTAGGTGCTGCAACTGCCACCACCTACAAAACCCTGCACTGGCTTCATGGCTTCCTGGGTTCAGACTTTTTCACTAGTAAAAACTCATCAGTCCCAAGCACTGGTTTGGGAGATAAATATCTCAGCATAGGAGCTACAAATCTGAGCCCCTAAGGCCAGTTTATTTTTCTTCTTCTTTTTTCCCTCTTCTCTGCAGAGAATTTTCCTGTTAATTTCATATATTTACACCATACAAAAGCAAGGAACCTGAAAAGCATATAGACGTTGGCCCATTTGTAAATATGCATAGCCCTTAAATACTTCTATGCTGAGGAGCAAATATTCCTCCTTTTTCTCATATGCTAAAGGAAAATGAAAATTTCTGGTGCCGATTTTCTTTTTTCCATCAACTTATTGTGGTCAACTAAGGTGCTGTACTTAGAAGGTGCAAATATACATACATTCTCTAGTTAAATGTGTGAAAATATACACTATTCACTTCTCCAGTGGCCCTTTTTTATCATCAGCTTCATATCAATATTCACTAAAAATTCCCAGTTTTCTCTAGGAACAATACATATCTCTATATCAGGCACTGAATCACCTCACTGATCTATTTTACTCCTATTGCTTCTCTACTTTTGAACTAAGATAAAATGTTTCACCTGCCTCAACCATTTGCTGAAATCAGTCCATTAAGATCACACTTGTATGTTCAAAGTGTGAGTTAAGGTGTCACCCATATCACGTACTGTATTATTTAATTTTGTGATGACAGGATGATAATTGTCAGCTTGGAGGTGCCTTCCCCTCTCTGCAGCACCAAGAGATGGGTTGGGATGTGTTCTTTATCTGAACAGTCTCACCACTTCCTCACTTGGACTTGAGTCCCGAGCCAGGACATGCTCTGGTCACTCTCCTTGCTCAGGGAGCTTCCTTGTCTCCATACTTAATAGCTACAGGAGCCTAAACAAGCATGTGTGTGATGTTGGAACATTAACTGTGGATAAAATTCAAGTTGTGAATTTCTGGGTCATATTCAAATCCCAGGAGGGGGTTCCTTTGAAGAATGTCTCCACCATGCCTAGGTTGGCACTTCTGAGGCTTAATTTAGAACAGGCTGAGAGCTCCAGTGGTTTTAGTTTTAGTTTTGTTTTGTTTTGTCTTTCTGCAAATCTAAGTTTATTGAACACAAGAACTGGATTTCTTTTCTAAGTGCTCATTATCTAGCACTGGTCTGGCATTTGCACTGTGTTATTTGAATTGATTTCATTGTATTTACACTGACTTCATTTGAGTTATAGGACATGATAAAATGAAACTTTATTATACACTCCCTACACCTCCATCCAGGAATTAGAGAGAAACAAATTTGGCCCCTAAACTCTTTCTTGTCATATTAATGCAGAATTCTTAGTGACATAATCCAGACAAGGAAGGGGTGAACACTATTAGCATAATAAAACCAGAGTATTAGTTGGCAAGAAGTATAATCAAATTTAAGTTAATGTGCAGAATATGAGTTTCTTTCACAGATCCAGTAAAGTCATAAAGAAATTTCAGAAATGGCTCTTGACAATAGCATTATCTATTTTATCTTAAACTGGGGAGCAGAAGATATAGGAAGGAATTAATTTCTGTGCAGAATTCTAATCCTTTCCCCTCCTCCTGTTCTCCAGCCAGTGAAACAGTTTCATAAGTACTGAACTCACCCAAATTTATATGACACTAGAAAGATTCAGTGAGAATGGGAGGGGCTAGAGGAGTAAAGTTGAACCTTGTAGAAAAACAGAAATGTGGGGAGACCCCAAAAAGAGAAAGGAAAGGAAATACAAACAAGAAAGAACAGGTGAATTAGTGAAGTCATAGAGCCTGTCCATATGCATGGTCCCCACCCCACACCCCACCCTAAGAGCCCCAGTGACCCCAGAGCCATTAAAGATGTCCTAAGAATCTGGACGGCCTAGACGTTATCATCAAGGTTCTCAAATTATGCATACCCATAATGATACAAAAATGTATTCTTCTGCCCAAAAGAGTTAAGGCTATATTTCTGAGGGAAGTAGACTTAATAAGGAATGTATGAGTTAAGAGTCTAAGTGTACACAGTAAGTGACCTCAAATCAGAAATGAGATGGCTGGCTGAATCCTTAGCTCTAATTGAACAGAGCTGAAAAAGAAAAGAAAAAACAAACAGAGAAAAGTCTTATTCAAGCTGCCTTTGAAAGAAGCATCAAACAACCACCAATCAAATTTCCAGGAACATTTTTTTAAGAATCTCAGAGTAGAAATAAAAAGGACTTAAGGATGATCTTAAGCAAACATAAGCTATAATGAGGAACTATCTAAGCCAGAACATGAGGGAGGCAGAAGGCAGGCAGGCTGGGAGGAGAAAATGCAGCCAGATGAAATAGACGTCTGTGAGTTCAGTCTGCTATGGTGGAGCAGGAAGTTTAGGTTGAAATTAGACAAAATTAAATGTATACTCATGTAAGTTCCCACCTTGGAGAAAGGTTGTCCATTTAAAGAAATAATGAAGGGTCAGTCTTCCAGTGTAAAAAGCAAAGGGGGCAGAGCTTTTGACAGTACTGTCTATGTTGAAAAGTTCACAAACTGGGAAGCTGCTTCTAGTGCCTACTATGTCATGACCTTGGGAAGTGATAAGGCAGAGAACACAAAGAGAAACTGTAGAACCAGCAAGCCCAGATTCCAACTCTTTTCACTGTCGCTAACAATACAATATGGATATAAGGCCTCACTTTTCAGAGTCCTGATTTCATCATTAGTAAAATCTCATGAGGTTCTTGGATCAGACAGACATAGGACTCACATCTAAGGTACAAGAGGTGGCCAGTGTGCATGCCTTAGTCACATCTTTAGGGCAAAGTTTTTCATGTAAAATTCAGACAAGATTAGAAGATTTTTAAGTTTCCTTCTAGCTCTAAAGTTTTCTGATTCTGAGGGCCAGCCAGTTAGCTCAGCAGATTAAAGTGCCTATGTAAGCAAGAGCAGGGACCACAGGCACAGGGATGGGGTGCATTCCCCAGCATGCCATGCTGACCCTGCCCACAGAGTGCCCTGAGCTGGTGATTGAGACAGGGTGTGGTGGTGAATGCCTGCAATTCCAGTGCTTAGGAGGCTGAAAACAAGAGAGTCACTACAAGTCCAATCCACATAGTGAGATGATATAGGCCCCGACTAAATACATTTAAAAAAGAAATACACACACATAACGTTTTCCGATTCTATAATGAAAGATGATAGGAAAGACTTGTCAAACATGAATGAAAGATGTAGAGACAGATGTTTAACCTCTATGGGATGTTTTCTTTTGCATGCAATTGAGATAATAATAGTGACAACAGCATCAGCCCAGACCTTGGCAGGAGTGCTGCAGCACTAGGCTGCTGCTGGAAGTCCAGCCCACCTTCACCTTCAAGCTGGCTCTGTTTTTCTTCCCCTTGGCACAAGGAAACAGAGGTGCAGATGAACCAACCAATCTGACCCTGAATAAGGAGGATATCTAGGAAGGGAAGGTACAGACCTGGCCAGCAGCTTTAATAATAGTTTTAACCTTTCAAAGTAACTGGGTAAGAGACAACTGTGGGAGCCACTTCAGAAGTACAGGAGAGACATAAACCCCTGAGAAGTCTAAGCTCAGGCTGGAACAGGGGCCTTACAAAACTAGATCCTCCAACTGTTGACATTAAACTCAACAGTTTGCCTGTGTTCCCACTCCCTGGCCTACATCCAGCAAAGACCAGCCAAGGCTCATTGTTTATTTCCCATCTACTAATTTGAGCAAGGACAGGCCTCAGCTTGGACAGTTACCACAGTCAGTAGTGAATGAACAGAGAGGACTCTGGTAAAGAGAAGGCACCTCACAAACCCATAGGCATAAAACGTAGGTGCAGAACATTGCGACAGATTAAAGTCCAAGAATTCAGATTTTGGAAAGAAACCACTCATTCAAAACACATGGAAGAATTTTTTACTAATATTTTTGCATTGTTTTGACTTTTTCAAAAAAAGAGAATTAAAAGACAATAAAAATGATACCAAATTTCAAAATAAAATGGTAGGGAATTACCAATGGCTATTATATTGCACATTGTTATCTTCAAAGTAGTTGCTTAGATTACCAGATATAGGCATGTAAGATTTATCAAACATTATAAGCACTAACTGTGCCTTTCAAATAAGTAATAGAAATTAGCAGTACAATTATCTTAGCTATCTTGTATATCTTTCAGTTTCATTATTTCTCATTTTCCTTCACCGGTTTTTGAGCTGTTGGAGCATTTCTTTTTTCTTATTTTATTGAAGAACACATAGCAATGAGACAGTTTCAAGACAAATTAACAGGACAGATTCGAAAATTAATACATTGCAAACTGTTTTTGTAATGTTTTGGTATCGTACAAGGTGCATACAGGATATTATACTTACATACATTATTATAGCAGATGTCTCTAATCAGTGAATTGAGAGTGTAGCTGTTTACTTTTTATTTTCTATTTTATTTGTACAGGGAATCAAATTCAAGAGCTTGCACTTTCCAGGCAGGCTCTGCACCTCTCAGCTATATTCCCAGTCTGAAGTTGTGGAGTTTTTCTCCCTTTTTTTCTTCGTTCTTTTTATCTTTTTTCTTTTTCTCTTTTAACTTTTTTCTTCCCACCTGTCTTATTTTTTTATTATTATTTTATTGTTTTATAGTCTCTGATTTTTGTTTTCTTCATTCTCTTCTGTGATTGCTTTAAGCTATTACTATTAATTCCCTTTTATACTGCAACAGGAGGCTTATCTCACTTTTCTCTCTTTCCTTTCGTCTCTATCTCCTACTGTTTTATCCTCTGCTTCTCCAAGCGCTATACCTTTGCTAGTATGATGATTACACTCTATGAATCTTGAGTTAACCAATTAATGCTATATTATTACTGTTCAAACACAAAATTATCCAAAGCCATAGAGGTTAAACAATATACTCTTTATAACCAGTGGGTTAGAAGGGACCAGGGAGATGACTCAGTGGGATAAGCACTTCCTCGGAAAGTGCAAGGGCCTGAGTTCAACCCCCGGTTCCACAGAAAAAAAAATCAGTGGGTTAGAAAAGAAATCCAAGAAGAAACAATTCCTAGAACTAAGCAATAGTGCCAGTATATTTGAGAACATATGATACTCAATGAAAGCAGTTTTAAGAGGGATTTTTTGTAATGGTCTTTTCTGGTACAAGTTTCACTACACAGCTCAGACTGGTAGTGAACCTGTTTCCAGTCTCCCTAGCACTGGGATTATAGGTGTGTGTCACCACACCAGTCTTGATGTCCTGCTCAGCATGCCCGAGGGCAGGAGAAGGGCTGGCACAATATGTGGTGCCCTGGATTGAGCCCCAGTCCCTTGCTTGCCTAAGGAGGTTCTTAGTCAACTGAGCTATCTCGCCAGCTCAAGAGAGAGTTTTATAGCAGTGAATGCTCATATTTTTAAAAAAATGAGCTCAATAATAACTGAACACCTTTCAGCTGAAAGCATCATCTTCCAGTAATTTGCCAAAATGACTAATACAAAGAGCAAGAGGACGGGAACCCGGTATATGTTTTCCAGGCCTTTTAGAAAACATGGGGTTGTTCCTTTGGCCACTTACATGCAAATCTACAAAAAGGGTGGTATTGTAGACATCAAGGGAATGGGTACTGCACAAAAAGGAATGCCTCACAAATGTTACCATGGCAAAACAGGAAGAGTCTACAACATTACCCAGCATGCTGTTGACATTGTTGTAAACAAGCAAGTTAAGGGCAAGATACTTGCCAAGAGGATTAATGTGTGTATTGAGCATATTAAACACTCAAAAAGTCATGAGAGCTTTCTGAAACATGCCAAGGAAAATGATCAGAAAAAGGAGGAAGCCAAAGAAAAGGTTCAACTGACGCACCAGATTACCCCTCCCAGAGAAGCGCACTTTGTGAGGACCAATGGGAAGGAACCTGAGTTGTTGGGACGTATTCCCTATGAATTCATGGCATAAACTGAGGGTGTTGCTCTGCCATTCAGTACTTAGTTGGCAGCTTAAGTGTTCTAGGCCCCATGTAAAAATAAAATCATCCTGTATTATAAGGGTGGTTTTCTTAGTTGAATAGGTATGTGGTGCCTTCTTACCTCAGAAATATTTGCAGCAGATGTTCACTGTACCAAGTAATTATGTGTAGTCCATACTTTCCAGTGTTTTTCTTGCTGAAAGTTATTGCTGAGGTATTGTGCATGTGTATACCCAAATATTCAAATATTTATAAAATATTTATATTGGCTCGAAGATCCTATAAATCATCATGAGAAAAGATGTATCAAATTAAAGGAAGTCACTTCAGAAACAAATAAAAGTCCATTTCAGTTAAATAAATTGTTTAAAGCAAAAAATAAATAAATAATTTAACAATGCACTTCGAGGCTGTAAGAAAATAAGAACAATCCAAACTCAAAGCTGTACAAGAAAGGAAAATATAAAGATCAGAGTAGAAATCAGTGAAACTGAAACTAAAATAAGCATGAAAAACAATGAATCAAACAGCTGCTTATTGAAAAGAACAAACAAAATAGACAAACCCTTAGCAACACATACTAAAAATAAAAAGAAAGATAAGACTCACATCAATGCCATTAGAAATGAACAAGGTAAAGTCACAATGGGCACAGACAAAACCAAAATGGTTAACAATTGCTTTGCAAACCTGTACACCAATAAATTGCAGAAGTCAGAAGAAATAGATTTCTAGATGCACATGTATAGTCAAAACTGCATCAAGAATGTATAAGAACACTCAATAAACTCAGGACATAGGGGAACCTATACTGTAACATTTTGTGTGCCAAATGTACTGATGAAGGAGAATATAGGGCCACAGATGAAAGTGATAGATGATGTAGAGTGTGCCTAAGGAGAGTCACCTGGAGAGAAAACATTCTCTCAGGCTTTCATGGAAAGCAAATTGGTCAAGCAATGGACCTGACACATCCACACGGCTGACACTGACAAAGTATCTACAAACTGTGGTGCAGGATTTCAGGGTAAATTCTGAGGGGATTTGACTTGACCTTGTCAGACACAAAAGTTACATTTCTTATTATAGAGGTCTTGCTTTATGTTGGTCTGAACCATCAAGCAGAAAAGTATAAAAATGAGGTATAAAAAATAAAGCCATATTAATATGCTGAGCTGTAAAAAGCTCAAGTCAACAACTTCTGACATTGCCAGTCCTACGGATAACACAATTCTATTATAGACTACTGGACTATACTAAAATATTGTGCTGAATTCACAGACTTACAATATTTAAATGGCACTGCAATATCCTTCTCTGACAAGACTAAATTAAAAGGAGGTTAGAAATAAAGGGCCATTTTGTATCTGTATATATGAAATAGGATAGCTATACAGATACTTTTTTCTTAATTCAATAAGAAGAAATAGTTTTAATAGTGTTTGTGGACAAGACATCATGTCTACCTCTTGCATTATGAATAACTACTATAAAGACAGCAATATGCAATGTATTAATTATTGAAACTGTTCCACTAGTCAGTTTTGAAACTGTCTCATTGTTATTTATTTCTCAATAAAATTAATAAAAACATCCAGTAACATTCAGTGAAATAAAAGCAGTAATAAAAATTGCCAACTAATAAACAGTTATAAGAGAAACCAAGTTTGAGATTGAATCAGTGCTGAATCAAAAGTTCAGGGAAGACCTGACACCAACACTCCTCAAGTGCTTTAATGAAACTGAAAAGGAAGGAATACTCCCACAGTAATCTCTGTAAGCTAATGTTACACTGATTTCAAAACCAGACAAGGAGTGAGAAGGTATCTCAGTATTGTTTTTATTTGCATTTCATGGATGACTAGTGATGTGCAGCATTTTTTCATATATTTATTCGCTTCTTTAATTTTGTCCTCTGAGAAGTGTGTATTCACCTCAGATGCCCATTTCTGAATTGGGTCTTTAAATTTGAGGGCCCTTTCATATCTTAGTTCTTTATATATTCTAGACAGTAGACCTCTGTCTGATTGCTTATTAGTTAGGATTTTTTCAAAATTTGTGGGTTGTCTTTTCACTCTGTTGACAATTTCTTTTGACATGCAGAAGTTCCTTAAGAAGAGTTGATCTTTCAAGTGCTTCCCATGGGAATATATGTTTGTTCATGAACTCTTTACCTACCCCTATGTCTTCAAGAGTTCCTCTTACTTTCCCTTCCAGGAGATTGAGTGTTTCTGTTTTAATGTTTAGATCTTTAATTCATTTTCACTTTAGCTTAGTGCATGGTGATAGAGCTGGGTCAAGTTTTAGTTTTCAGCATGTACAAAGCCATGTTTTCCAGCACCATTTGTTAAACAGGCTATCTTTCTTCCAGTGAGCTTGTGTAGCCCCTTTGTCGAAGATCAGATGGCTGAGTGTGATTGTAGATGCCTCTGTGACTTCTAATCTATTCCACTGATCCTCTGGTCTATTTTGTTGCCAATACCATGTTGATTTTATCACAGAGGCTTTGTAGTATCATTTCAAGTCAAGAATTGTGATGCCTTCTGCCTTGTCTTGATTGGACAAGATTGCCTTTGCTATTCTAGGTTGTTTGTGGTTCCAAATAAATTTTAGGAATGATTTCTCTCTGTCTGGGAGATACGTTGGTGGCAGTTTGATAGGGATTGCATTAAATCTGTATAGCAATTTTGGGAGTATGGCCATCTTCACGATGTTGGTTCTTCCTATCCAGGAGCATGGAATATCTTTCCATTTTCTGAAATCCTCTATAATCTCTTTTCTTAGGGTGTTGTAATTTTCTGTGAAAAGGTCTTTGACTTCCTTGGTTAAGTGAATCCCAAGGTATTTCATTTTCCATGCTGCTATTGTAAAAGGTATTGTTTCTCTTGTTTCCCTTTCAGTGTGCTTGTTATCTGTGTAGAGGAATGCTATTGACTTTTGAGTATTGATTTTGTATCCTGCTATGCTACTGAATTTCCCTGTCAGTTCTAGTAGTTTCTTGGTGGAATTTTTTACTTTAACTTCCAAGTAAAGTATCATAAGGAAATCAACCAACAACAAATGTTGGAGAGGTTGTGGGGAAAAGGGAACACTTCTCCACTGCTGGTGGGAATGTAGACTGCTACAACCATTGTAGAGATCAGTGTGGAGACTCCTCAAAAGAGTAGGGCTAGAAATCCCATTCAAGCCAGCTATCCCTCTACTGGGAATTTTCCCAAAGGAACTGAAAACATTGTATCATAGTGATATATGTGTACCTATGTTTATAGCAGCACAATGTGTGATAGCAAAATCTTGGAAACAACGAAGATGTCCAGTACATGAGGAATGGTTGAAAAAGATGTGGTGTTTCTATATAATGGAGTAAGACTCAGCTAGTAAGAATGATAAGCTTGAAGCATTTATACTGAAGTGGATGCAACTTGAACATATACTCATAAGTGAAACAAACCAGACACACATGTGTAATATCGTATAGTCTCCCTAGTATAACAAGCGAAAAGCAGAAATACAAATGGAAACGTACAACAACAACTAAAATCAATTGAGTCTGATTAGGCAAAATGAATGGCATATGCTGCAGGATACTAATCAGCTTTTCTTCTGGATGGTTAACAAACTAAGTGCACAGATCAAAATTGGAGAAATAGAAGATCCACAAGGCCAGCCAACATTTTGGTCCTAGGCTTTCAAGGTCCGCGAAGAGTCAGGACATAGGAGAACCTGTAATGCAACATCATGAAAACTCAGTTGAGCCCCAAATTTTCTGTACAAGAGATTATGGAGGAAAGAGATTCATGTTCTATAGTGTGCCTGGGGAGAGTCACATAGAGAGAAAACTTTCTCTCAGGCTCTCACAGAGAAGAAACTGGTCAAGCGTTGGCCATGACTCATCCACATGGATGACCCAGACAAAGGAACTACAGAATAAGGTACAGGACTACCAGATAAACCCTGAGGGGACTTCACTGACCTCATAAGAAACACAAAGTACATGTGTTGGTATATAAGTCTTGCTCTATCTAGGTCTTAAGCATCCAGCAGAAAAGTACAAAAATGAAGTATACATAGAGGGGCCATAATGATAAGTTGAGCTGTGAATGACTATGGTCGATAACTTCTTTGGGTAACTCACTACTGTTGAGGAATGATGGACTGTGTTGGATCGTGTTGTCAAGTTCAAGCACCTAGGTTAGTTGAATGACAATGGAGTGTCCATCTCTGACAGGTATAGACAAAGGAAGGGGTATGGAAAGGAAGAATCATGATGTGTGTGTATAGACAGTACAGTTGGGATAGATAACGCTGTGCTTCTCCATAATTCTATGATAGGCAAGATTTGAACTAATGGTGGTTGGACAAGATATTATGTCAGCTTCTAGTACTATGGACAACCACGAGGAAAATAACATGGTAGAAAGTATTAATTATTGAATCTTTGATGTAATTCATGTATAAAAAATAAGATACACAAACAGCTACACTCTATTTATTGAGACATACGGTATAATAATGTCTGTAAGTATAATATCATGTATGCACCTTCTATGATACCAAAACATTATGAAAACAGTTTGCAATGTATTAATTTATGAAATCCATCTTGTCAATGTATCTTAAAACTGTCTCATTGATATTTGTACTTCAACAAAACAAAAATAAAAATAAATAAAAAATAAAAAAAATAATAAAAACCAGACAAGGGTCTCAACAAAGCAGAACATACAGGCCAATCTCATTAGTGAACACACATGTGGAACTCTCAACAAGATTCTGCTAAATAGGTTATGACAAATTATCTAAAACATCAGACACCACAAATAAGTACATTTCATCCTAGGGATGCAAGGATGGTTTAACATATGAAAAATCAATAAATGTAGTGCCCTACATAAATAGAAATAAGGGCAAAAATCATGTGAAAAAAACCTTTGGCAAAACCCAACATCTATCTTTATAAAACCTGAAGCAAATGTTATTGGCAGACCTTATTTCTGTCAGATAATACCCATTTATGACCAAATTACTACCAACATTAAAAAATAAAATGTTGGGAAAAACTGAAAATTTCCCTCTAGCACAGAAGCAAGACAAAGATATCTACTATTGCCACTCCTATTCAGCATAGCACTAGAAACATTAACAATAGAAATTAGACAAAAAAGAAATAAAAAGGATATGTATAGGAAAGTAAGAAGTCAAATTGTCATATTTGTAGATCCTCTACATTGAAGAAATCTACCAAAAGGGTTTTAGCATTGATACCCAAATTCAATAATGCAGCAGGATACAAAATCAGTGCACAAAAATCAATACTATTCATATACACTAATAATTAAATCACTGAAACAAAATGCCCTTTGCAACAGCATCAAGAAAAATTGATTACAGAGGAGCTACTGTAACTAAGAAAGTTAAAGACTCCTAGAATAAAAACTTCAGTCGAAGTGCCTGCCTGGAAAACACAAGGATCCAAGTTCAGTTTTTGGTATCACAAGCCCACAAGCCCCAGAATGCCAGGAGCACCATGCAGACCCCCAAAACCAGGAGTGGTTGTGCATGCCTGTAATCTCAGCACTAGGAAGGCTGAGACAGGAGGATCACTATAAGTTTGAACTGGGTAGTGAAACCTTGTAGCCAATAATTATTTAAATAAATAAATTTTAAAAATACAAAAAACAGTGTTCTGAGAAAGAAAATTGAAAAGGACATCAGAAAATGGAAATGTATCCTGCTCTTGGACAGGTGCACCTAATGTAGTAAAAATGGCCATGCTTCCAAAATGGATATACAGATTTAATCCAATCCCAATCAAAATACTATTAAATTTCTCACAGAACTGAAGAAAACTATCCTAAAATTCTAGGCTCCAATTGGGAAATATAATACCGAATGAACTTAGGTATAGTCATTAATGGTTCTTCAGACTGCTTACCATACAAAAAGGTAGATACTATACTATAACACTTTTCTGAACTTGCCTTGCTCATTTTTTCTAGTTAAATTTTTGCCAAGAGTTCCTATCACTTACCTCACTCCAGTCCATGGCACAGTTTCCTGCTCTTTCTTTCTTGGCATTAACTACAAATTATATATATATATATATATATATATATATATATATATATATATATATATATATATATATATATAAAATTGAATCTTCTGTCTCTACACTGGATTGTAAGCTACATGATTGGGAACTGCTGCTGTATTTACCACTGTATGATAAAGCTTAGCACAGAAAAAGCATCCTATAAGGCTCAAAATTTTATATGAATTAATTAATTAACTAATTAATGATAGTAAGACTGGACATTACAGGGAATTGTATAAGGTAGGGCAAAGGAAGAGTTAAGTAACCTTTGTGGTTTTTTGTTTGTTTGTTTGTTTGTTTGCAGAACTGGGGATGGAACTCAGGCCCTTGTGCTTGCCAGGGAAGCATTTATTCCACTGAACCATCTCCCTGGCCTCTAATCCTTTGATTAGGACAAGGCAATTACAGACTAATAAGAGATTAGTTTTCTAAACAAGGAATCCTCAACTGTCAGAAAAATGTATAACAGTCAAGATTACAACTTAGTTGCCAGTCTCAGTGGGTACATGAGAGGGCAAGAAAGGTGAGAGGTTACCATCTGGGCAAGAGCCCAGTCTTTCTCCATAGGGAGCTGGCGGTCAGTGTCTTGGTAGAGGACAGTGCAACTCATGCCCAGAACCAACACCAATGAAAAAGTGTGGCTTGGGAGACAATCCTGGTAAGAAATCTCTAAATTATAAAGAAGGCATTCCATCCTGGGAATGAGCCGAGTGCTGACATAGCTCAGACTCTGAGCTCATGTTCTTGTAGATTTCACTTGGCTCATCCTCCATACCCAAGATTCTCTGGGCCTCACTCTGGGAAAATAATCCTGAATGAATTTACAGTCACAGATGGCTCCCCAGACCCCTTTCCATGCAAGCAGAGGGTACTATAACCCCTTTCTGCACTCATCTTGTTCATTTATCCTAGTTAAATCTATGTTCAGTGTCTTCATCCCTTGCCTCCCTCCCATCTACTTCAGTAGCCCATTTACCAGTTCACATACATGATCTGTTGCTCCCAGGTGCCACAATTTTACATTAGATATTTCCATTTCCTAGCAGTATCTTCTTATCCACATTTCCTTAAAAGGCACATATATCCTCCAAGTGCAGCTCAAATTCTAACTTCTCCCCAAAGCTTTCCCAGGGACCTCCCTTCATTATGTCACTTGCCTTCCCATTATAATGTATGTGCATGTTACCATTTAGATCTAAAATGCCCCTCAAAATCTCATGTGTTCATAGGTGGAGCTTTTGGAAAGTGATTAAATAATAAAACTTCTAACTTTATCAGTGGTTAACCCATTCATTAGGCCATACATTTCTGGCATTTTTGGGAAGTGCCAGAAATATGAGATAGGATCTAGTTGAAGGAAACAGATCATGGGGGCATGACCTGGAGGACTTAATCTTGCACTATACCCTTCTTTTCTGGTTGTTTCTCTTTCTGCTTCCTGGAAGTGAGCAGTTTTCCTCTGCTGTAATATTCTGTCATGATGTTTCTGTCTGGCCACAGGCCTAAATCCAATGGAGTCAGCCAGCCTCAGACAGAACCTCTGAAACCACTAGCTAAAATAAATCTTTTCTACTTTAAATTGTGAATATTAGGTATTTTTGTCCCAGGATGGGACGTGGACAAATTTAATTGACATTTTGTATGGATAAATGTTGAGTTGACAGTAACTATTCATCACCCCACAAAACTAAACATCATTAAAAGGCCAGGAGTCTTACCTATATTAACCACAGAGTCTATTACTGAGCTCTTCCCAACTAAGTCTTATGGGGCACTTGTTACCAAAAAATGTGTATCAGAGTCCTCTGGGTGCTATAATATTTTAGTATAGACTATATAACACAAAATGATGAAAATTTACTATCTCATAGTTCTGAATACAAAGGATCAAAAATCAAGGTGTTGGTAAGGCTACTGTCTCAGTTACTCTTCTCTCACTGCTGGGACAAAATGCCTGACACCAACATTAAGGAATGAAAAGTTTGTTTAGCTCACAGTTAGTGGAGGAGGCTTCAGTCCATAATGGGCTGGTTCCACCAGCTGATGGCAGAAGCAGCCTTTCATGGCAGTGGAAAACAGCAAAGAGCCAAGGGAGGAGCAGCAGCCTTGGCAGCTAGCTAGCCTCTCTCTCCTCCTTATATTATAATGCAGATTACCCACCACAGGGTGGGTACAGCACTCAAACGCATAATCCTAGCATTGGATCCATAAATTAATCACAAACTCTAGAGGCCCACCCCATGACTACATGAGGCTTTGAGGGGACACCTAGATACAAACTATAATGCCTATGTTCCTTGCCTCTTCCTTCTAGTAGTTGCTGGAAGTCCCTAGTGTTCCTTGGCCTGCAGCTGCTTCACCTCTGCTTCTGACTTCATTAACACATGACATTCACCTTTCATGTGCCTACCTCTGTGTCTCACCCTATAAAGACACCAACCATATTGAATTAAGGCTTCCTCTAACCCACTATGGTTTTAACATTACATCTACAGCAACTTCATTTCTAGATGAGGTCACATTCCAACAGAAGTATTCAGGAAGAGCACAGGGGACCTGGGGCTTTCTATGGCAAAGTAAGGGTGACCACAGAACCCACCCTAAGTTCTTCCATCACAGCAGCTCTTTTTCTCCCCAACTCTAATGACTACAGCTTGACTCTACTTAGGGTGAATTTAATGAGATTTTCAGTAAATGGATTCCGGATTTTCTTTCTACCCCCAAGTAATTATAAAGCTCAGCAATTTTTTTCCCTAACTTGCTGCTGATTTTCTAATTACTCTTACTCCAAATAGGACAGTTAGCATTAAAAGGAGATCATGCTGAGGTTGTGGGTTCACTCACATCTGCTTTGCTTTTTCCCTTAATTTGACAGCTTGGTTTCATGGACAGAGAGCAGCAGGTGATTCCCACATTTTATGATGAGAGGTTTGTACTCAAAACACAAGATATCCTCACTGATATCAAGGTAAAATTGTCCAATGGGAACAGCTTATCAAGATGTACACTCCGGGTGGAGTTAAGTGAGACTTAGGAAGAGTGCAGCAGCCTTGTCTCCAAATAGGTACCAGAGAGGACATTTTCCTTTACTTCTTACCAGGAAAGGAAGCAGCTTGGCCTTGGTAACCTGAAATGCAATTCTCATTGTTATGAAAGTCCCTTTTATAAAAGAGCATATATTTTATGCTCTTTGTTTGAGGTAGAAAAAAAGATTTCAAAGGAGGTGTGAGTAAAACAACCATCAACATTTCATCAGGAGAGAATCCTCACTGTTCAGTTGTCCATTCATCTATCTACTTTTTAAAAGATCTTGCTACAAATCAATTTGTTACATTTTTGCTTGCCTTCACCTGCTTTCCTAGATATCTTATCCCCCTCTTTCTCTCCTTTCTCTGGTTCTCATTTGTTCCCCTTCAATACTCTCAGAGTTCAGTAACAAGAGAACAGTCTCCAGAAAAGGGGGAACTTGGATTGTTTATCCCACTCTAAGTCCTAAATTCTTGCTATATCCCCCGGTGTTCTTTCCACATTGTATTTCACCTTTAGGAGTAAGACGATTTCCTGGATTTGAGAGTTCAGAGTTATAAGGAAATAATTGTGGACTTGAAACTCATAGACCTGGGTGTGAATCCTGTCTGAATCACTGATGTGCCATGTGTTCTTGATCAGCTTCATTTCTTTCAGCTTTATCTTTCCACCATATAGTGCTGAAACAAACAACATTCTTCTCCAAGTTACTATGAGAATCCAAGGACATGTAACTGCTGACATGTAATTGGCCAAGGAAACATCAGTCTTCTTACAAAGAACTTAGTAAATAGGTCTTCAGAATCTTGGATGGAGAAGCATTGAATGATGGTTTTGCTGGACTCTATTTGTGCTGGTTTTCCAAATTTTTTCTTTCTTTCTTCTGCACATCCCTCACTGCTCTCAGAGGCAGAGCAGGACTGAGCAGCTATGGCCTTCGGGCTCCGTTCATCTTGTTTCTATACCATCTGGCCTATGACCCATCATTAGTCCTTTTATGGCTCCTGTCTAAAGAAAACTCTTGTGTTTTGCCTACGGAAGATAGTTCCCTAATGAATGTCAAATAACAATAAAGCTTAAGTGTCTTCATCAGACACTTGAGCAGGCATCTGTCCTCCCAGCAGTAAAATATGCTGTGGCTCTGGAAACAGCTAAAGAATTTGAAACTGGGTTTCTGCCACTTAGAGGAGAGTTGTGAATAATTTCAGTCACTAACTTAGTTAGGAAAAAAGCCCTTATAAGGCTGTAACTAAGCCATGGAGGCTCCTTACAGAAGTTTAGGGAAGAAAAAAGACTGCAGGGGAGAGCCAGGTACCCAAAGAAGCAGCAGTTATGCAGATCTGTGAGAAGAAATCCTCCCTCTGCCTGTTCTGTAATCTTCCTCCAGGTTCTTTGGACACCAATCCTAAGAATGCTTCCTTCCAGAAGAAGCTGCACTCACCATTTCTGGTCTGCCTTTAGCCCCAGAGAATGTGCCCACTAGTCAAAAGGACCTGAAAGTTACAAGCAGAAAAATAAATTCTCAGTTAACAGCTACCTCTGTTGAAGGAGTTCAAATGCCCACAAGTCAATGAGTCACATCCAAAGGCCCTATAAAGACAAGCAGACAAGGTCATGATACTGTCCTTGAAACTGAGTAAATATAAAAAATACAAAGCACTGTGCAATAGATTTGAACCTGATATTCTAAAGTTCAAATCATAATACAATCACTAGTCAGCCAGGCTAAGTCATTCAACAAAGTTAAATCTCTATGTCCTGGCATGGGAAGTTAGGTGTAAAAAGAAGTGCAGGCAATAAAGGGGAACTTGACATCCTTCTGAAGTTGATGGAAGGATTAGACACAAGACATTATACACTGTCTAGAATGTGTCTGGTATTCAGTATGCAGTAGACAGAAATCACTTTCCAGAAAACTAAGAAACAGGATGTTTGACATTGTCTAGGGAAAAGAAACAAAGCCTGATGAACCTGACAATTATTTCCAGAAGGGATTATCAAGCCCAAGATCGCTCACTAGTAACTCATCAGAAACTCCTGAATTAAGCACAGTTCAACAAACAATTCTACCTTTCTGGGATAAAATAACCTCAATGTATTGAGTTATACATAACTCCAGAAGTTATACATAACTCAATACATTGTTATAAGAAATGTGGAGAGATGAAAACCAAACAATAACAGTGCATAGAACCACCCCAAAATGGACCCATTTCACCATGGAGGAGGCCTCGCTGTACCTCAGATCAAATCACTCCAATGGAGCAAGACAGAATATTTATCTCGTTTGTGAAGACACAAATCTAGAAGATAACTGAACTATAAAATTAAGAGTCACAATATTTCACTAACCTTACATTATGGCTTGAGAATTATTATCACTAAAATCCAGTTTCAAAATGGTAGCTAGGGATAGGGTCCTGCAGGTCAGTGTAAAGGATTTCTGTTTCTAAGCCCAAAATAATGAATGAATTAACAGATACAGCAGCAAAGGAACAACAGTAGAAGCTATAGAGGAAATAAAACAAGAAATAATTCCCCAAATTAAAAAAGAAATATCTGAATACATAGTATCTGAAATAAAGAATGAATTCCGGAAACATTGGGTGGAAAAACTATACTCACCCAGAAACATTGGATGGAAAAACTATGCTCACCCAGAACAAGTGCAGAGAGCACTATTCCAGCTGATATATATGAGTTAACAGCATCTGAAGCAAAGAAACAACAGCAGAAAGATCATGAGGAACTCAAAGCAGAAATAAGTTCTGAAATCAAAAAAGAACTTTTTGAAGTCATAGCATCTGAAATACAGAAACAAGTCCAGAAATATACAGAGGAAACCCAACTTGGAAGAAAAACAACAGAAAAAGAATTAATAACTACCTCTAAAGATACATGGATAAAAAAATTAAGGAGATCAGAAATATCATGGATTCTTTGAATAAGCAATACAGAAAAGAAATAGAACACATGAAACACAGTCAAAGAGATATAGAAGAACTAAAAATACCAATCACGAGTCTACAAAACCGTCTGAGTGAAAGTGAAGACAGAGTTTCAGATCTTGAAGAGGCTGGAGCAGCTAGTGAAAAGGTGAGAAAGGATCTCGTAAAAACAACAAGAATGCAGGAAAAAATAATCCATCACCTGCAAGATGACGCCAGGATGAACAATGTGAAAATAATAGTTTGAGTAAAAAGGACATAAAATTTCTCTTCTAAAGAGAAGAAGAAAAATTATTCTGAAACTAAATATCTAGTCCATCCACAGAAATCAGATAGCAAATACAGTGGTGTGTTGGGGTTCTTTAGAAAAATAGAACCAGTGGGCTGGGAAGTGACTCATGGAATTTTGGAGGCCAAGCCCCACGATCTGCCAGCCACAGGGTGAGGATCTGGTAAAGTTCGCCATCTGTCCAAGCCCAGTGATTGACAAGCAGCGGGGCCAAGTGCGCCAATCACAGTCCAAGGGCAGGCAACTGATGTCCTGGTTCACACAGGCAAGAGAGAAGGGAACGATTCCTCCTTTCCTCCACTGTTTGTTCTGCTCAGACCTTCAGCAGGTTGGATGATTTCCACCCACACTGGGGAGGGCCATCTGCTTTATTCAGTCCAGAAACTTGAAAGCTAACCTCATCTGGAAACTCTCATAGGCATGACCAAAACTAGTATGGCCCAGGCAGGTTAACACACAACATCAGCCATCACAAGTAGTTAGGAAGGGTGGTTGGAGGAATTAATAGAAGCACAGACAGCTCTCCCGAATCCCCGTAGTTATTTTGAGGTTCTTCAAACCTTATCTGACTGTCATTTTGCCTGAAAGCAGATTCGGCAGTCTGTTTAGATTCAGGCAGCCATCTCAGTAAAACTGACACTAACACAGGGGCCCAACTGAGCCACAGACAAGACCAGCTGGTGTGCTGGCCTGATATTAGAGCAGTCTTCTTGGAAGGGAGGATTTTACATTTGCTTCTCTTATATGATCCATTTACTCCATTTCCGCCAAAAAGAGGAAATAAAAAACACTTAGTGTGCATCTCCGTAGCAGGATCTTTCCCTTCTAGTTTCCCTATCAGATCAGCTTCTCATGCTGAATCTTCTCCCTCTTGAAGCCATATTGGCAAAATAGCAGACTCGCATCAATTGTGTTCACCACTTTCAGTCACATTAAATCCTGGAATAGATTACACAGTCATACTAACTCTTGAATGGATTGCATCTTTTTTTCAGCAGAAGTTTGATATGCAAGAAAATGGAGCTGGACATCCTCGAAACCCATGGTTTCCTGCTTCCGTCTTAATGCAAGGCCACAGACACAGAGCGACCTGCCTGGTGCTCTGATTACCTGTGCGTGTGTAGGGAAGCTTCACTCTGCCTCATAGGACTGGTTCCTTGTGAAAATGTGAAGAAATAGGAACTCGTGCAGGGAACTTTTATGACATCGTAGGGAGACTTCAGAGCAGAAACAGATGGAAAGTAGTTCCAATTTGTGGCTTTGACCCCAAACTAGAACAGCCAGGGTGATTTTGAAGCAATTCTACTACTGTTTGTGAATTAAGCCCGTGTGCTTTCCCATGCTGCTTTAAGCACTGTGTATGCTTTTGTCTATCTGACATACAGAGACTCTTCAAGTGGTGACAAATATTAGAATTTTTTGGTCACAAATGAGGTCATACGATAATAAGCCCTTGAAGTCAGTTCTTTATTCTTTACACTCCTGGTTCTATAGTACTTTATTCCAGATATAAAGCAATCCTCTTTGCATTAATAAACATAAACTCATAAAGTTTAGTTTCAGAATAAAAGTTTGTTAGTCTGAGAGGATTCATAGCATGAGTTTTAAGATTAGATTTTTAGACTAGAAAGCATGTGAGGAACCATATTTACTGATCCTTTGACCACAGTGGTGAACAATTTTTTAAGCATGGAGAATGTCATAATTTGTGTCTAGATGTCCCCCCAGAGCCTCATGAAGTTATGGGGCACAGATTTTTCAAAAGTGGATGAATATGGAGTTTGTGATCCAATTGTCCAATGCTGGGATTAAAGGTGTGAGTGCTCCACTTGCTCTGAGATGGGTAGCCTGCATACAACAGAAGGGAAAGAAAGAGGCTTGCCCCTTGCTGCTTGGGTAACCTTGTGGGCACTGTGGACTATTTTTTTCAGTGCCCCTCTGCCATGTGCTATCCTGCCTTGGAGCCAGCCAATTATAGACTAAAACTTCTACAAGCTATAAGCTAAATAAACCTTTACCCCTTAACTCTAGCTGTTGGATATTTGTTCTCAGCAATGAGAAAAATAACTGAGATGTAGGGCTTGTCTATTTCCTTCAGTCACAGCTGTTGTGAGACTCAAGCATCACCAGAACAACTGTTGACTCCTGGCCCCATCTTCGCCATGTGCTGCTTCCAGTGCAGAGCCCTACAGAAAGAAATTTTTCCCATAGAAGCAGAAGAGACAAAAAGAAGGACTGTGAGACCACTTCAGGGCCCACTTTTTCTCATCAGTTCCATACTGAATGCCCAGCCCTGGCCACTCCCTTTAGGATATAATCACAGGCCACCCAGACTCACAAACCTATGGCTTTCCATTGTCTGCCTGACAAGGATGTGAGTCTCAAGCTGTCCTTGCCAGTCACTGTTCTTCCTCAGGCCAGCTTTTCCCATTATGCTTAACCTCAGCCATCTGACACCAGGCACTGATACCAGAAAGCCCTGACTCATCTGGTGTGTTGTTGTTGCTTTAATGCACTTATATTTGAAACAATTTCCACCTCTATATCTATGTGTTTCCCATCTTGCTCCAGTTTAAAATAGCCAAAGAAAATGTCATACTTTGGGCATCTCTTGGGTTCCTTTTATCATCGATATTCTTTCTGCAGCAGTAAATTTTTATTTTTATTTTTAAATGAAGTATAGAACTCATAGTCCAAAAATTTAAATATCAGGTCAACAAATGCTAACTCTGTGTACACTTCTACCATCCAAATGTCCATGCAGAATATCTACGAACTTCAGAAGGTTTCCTCTTACCCTCTTTCATCAAAATCCTTCACAGGTAACCATTATTCTCACCTCTATAACTATAGATTAATTTTGCTCATTTGGGGAAGTTATATGAATGGAAGCCATATATAGTAATGTATCTGGTTTCCTTATCTTCTTCATTCTAACTTCAGCCAATTTGTTATGGTGTGAGGTGAATTCAACACCCATCATTTTTCGTGTGGACTTCCAACCAGTGCTGTTCTTTTCACTTAAATGGCCGTTCTTCTTCCACCCTGATGAGAACCACAATGACACTGTTGCAGTACAGCCAGTTTCCTTATACTGCTTGAGGGACCTGTTTTTCTACTCATGTACCAATAAAAAGCTAAATTACCCAGACAAAATTTTTTGGAACAAATCTTTTTATTCATTGAATTAAGAGAATGTAACTGTAGATCTATCCTAACTATTTTGAATATACAGATACAAAATGCTCATTCATTTGTATCCCCTTTTTTGTTTGGTTTTATCAGAGAAGGGTATTCCATCGTCATTTAAATATTGTAGATACTTGAATTCAGCAAAATGTTCCTACTCAGATGGATGTTACCAGAGCCACTAGGACCCTTAAACATCTCTCAGTGGCTTGTCTAGTTTTGAAATCAACTGAATATACTGGATTTTAGATGTCTCTTATTTGAGAAACAAACATGCTTATTGTCTCCTTCCTTTCCTTCACTCCCTTCTGCCCCCCTTCACTCTCCATTTCTCTCTTTCCTTCTCTTGCTCTGTCTCTCTCTGTGTCTCTCTGTGTCTCTATATCTCTCTATCTGTCTCACTATCTCTCTGTCCCTGTCTCTCTCTGTCTCACTCTGCCTCCCTCTCTCTCCCTCCCTGTCTCCCTCCCTCCTTCTTTCATCCCTGGAACAGATGGTCAATTTCCCATGATGTGAATGTTAATACAAGAAAGGACAGTAAGTTCTGAGGGATTGGGCCTATCTGAAGGAGATTTGTAATAATCTACAGCTCAGGAAAGAGGATACGTCTGTAGACCTAGTCTATACCTGATCACAGGCATAAAAGACAGAGAGCAGGTGTGATAAAATGACAAAAGTAAATAATGGAGTTAACAGAGAATAAAATAGTTGCTTGGAGGGGAGAATGAATGGGGTCATGGTGAAGGAAGAAAATGAAGAGAGAATGATATCACAGAAGTCAGGGACAAGAGTGAGCAGTGTCATCTGTCACAACTCAAGTCAAATATGAAAACAAAGTTTCTTGAGTTTGATGTTCAGACTAAAGTAAAAGAATAGTTTCATGTAAGGAAAAGGACAAAAGACAGAGCTCCAGTGGCCAATGATCAAATATGGAATAAAGATATAGACAAAGAAAATTCAAGTCCATTTTCTGTAGATTTGAGTGAGAATGGGAGATGAACAAGAGTAGAAAGGCAAGCCTATTTGTTAGTGTGTCAATTTTGTCATTTATTTTGTAGTTTAAGTTCCAAGCTGAACCTGGGAACAATAAAAATAAATGCCCTTCTTTAGTTTCTATTTATTTTCTCTACCGCCTCTCCATCTGCATCCATACATACCCTTGCAGGAGTTTCCTCTACCAGCAATTCCTGTCTGCCACAGACAGGCTTGTTTGTTGGGAATCAGAATACAGGAACTTCCCTCCCTTCATTTCCTTCCCTGTTCTGCCCCTTCCTACCCTGTCCCTGGCCTCTAGCCTGTCTCTTCCCCTCACCCCAGCTGGCTGAACTGAGGTCTTGTCATCTTCAGGACCTCAACTGCACAGGTACGAAGAGAGATCTTCCCTCCTTGGTGAGCTTCTTTGCACTGACTGCAGGTTCCTCTCCAGCACTGGGATAAGCATTATGTTCCATCTGCCATTGAAAATGCTGGGAGAGCCTTCTTGCCACTGCACAGGGGAACAGACCCCAGGCAGGAGCCCAGTTTCTTTGGAGAGAAAAAGAGACCAAGTCCAAATTTAGAGGACCAACCCCCACCCCAAGAAAAGTTAAGGCACAAGTTTATCATGAAGCTCAGGATTTATAACTGAAAAGAGATTTAATCTAGATGAGAATAGATTGGGAGCAGACAGGAGGATCCAGGCTGGAATGAGGGTGTTTCCATAATGGTTAATAGTTGGCTGAGCCTGGGTGGGAGAAGATAGACCTTACTGCACCTGTTGTCCAGCCAAACTCTGAACACTGCCCACCAAAGCCTACATCTCCCAATCCTGATTCTAGCAACACTGAGTACATTTCATTGATATTTTATTGGAGACTTAAAGTTTTAATTTTAATTAGATTAATTTCTCCAGGTTTACTACATTTTTAATGTGTTTTTATTATGCCTTGAGGTCATTTCTCCTATGGGGACTATTCCACTCTGATAATTAAAAAGGGAATCAACATTCTGAATTTAAAATATAGATTTTTGAAATTTAACTTTTCTATATCAAAGATAACACCACAAAAAAAGCAATGCTTTGGAGGCTTCCAGTGCTGGACTATATTTGCTACACAGTAATGTTTTCTTACCCATCTGAATGAAATAGAGCATGGAGATTCTTGGTAACAGTTCCAGTGTCTCTCATGGCAGACATGACCTGGCTGCCTCTTAGCTGGCTTCAGAGCACATGCGGGTAAGATTTTGCCTTTCCTGACAGTCACATGGCAGAGGCTGTCACTGGATTCTGCTACCTTGGTCTCACACTGACAAACAACACACTAACAGGCAAAGAACTAGGCCCACTCTCAAGGAGCCCAGCATGTCTCCTGGCAGAATAGAGGGAAGCTTCTGGTTTCCAAATAATGAAGTTTTGTCGGAGCCAGAAGCCCAGTATCCAGCTTCCTGAAGGGCTCTGAAGGTCCTCAGCTCTGCACATGGATATAGCCTTCCCCTGGAGGACACCGTGTGCCAAGCGGTGCAGGGTCATGGCAGTTCTGAAACAACTGTGGAGATCCAGTCTGGCTGCCCAGTCTGGGCTTTTAACTGAGTTTCCACTAAATATAAGGTTCTGTGCTAGCCTTTGGGGATGATGCTAGTCTCATCTGGGAGTCCAGGAGACTGAACTGCTGCCCCAAAAGATGAAGCGGCTTGTCCCAATCCATATCACTTGAGGAACAGGGCCAGATTTAACTCTGTTTTGTCCAGCTACAAATTCCATACTTCTACTCCATCAAGCAGCATTCTTTTGAGAAAGCCAGGGCTCTGGTATGAGTGAACACCCTGCCTGACGTCACATTCCCATCAGGAGCAGAGATCTCGCTCAGTCCCTCATCTGTAGCCAGAGGACTAAGGCTTTCATCATCCTACGCGATGGGTAAAATTAAGTCCAGAACAAATGCCTCTTTCCTGAGATTAGAACTCAGCTTGCTTTCTTACATCCCCAACCTCTAGGCTTTGCACCCTGCCCCCAACTCAGCTTAGTTACCCCAGCCCACTTCTGTGGGCCCAGAAGAACATCCTTGAAAACTGTCCCTTGCCACTCATACAAATTGTTTTTACATGAACTTGTGGTAATATGCCTTCCTCCCTCATCCTGAATGTGTCTAACAGCCACAAACATCTCAATGCTGATGAAAATGAAATTATCCAGATGTCTTTGCAGATGTTACAAATAGCCAGCACAGTACAATATAAACCAAAAGAAAAATCTTCCATCCCCACTTGGGAATGAGTGTTTACAAATGGAGCTAGGAAGAGTGACCAGATGCACTCTAATTTTTGGTGAAGGTGACTTATCCCTGTAATTAGAATTTCTGCTATGAAATCTATTCTAAAATCTCAGCTATGATGAATTTAAGTTTTCTTTTGTAGTGGTAACCAAAGGTTGATGTGTTTATTATTGTTGTTGTTTGGGGCCAAAAATAAGGGGTACAATCATGCACAGAAGTGATGAGAAGTGAGAAAGATTTTTCTGTCCCTTTGGGATCAGTGAAGAAGCTTGTTCTTGTGCACCTGGTGTTAGCAACAATCCCAATTCCTGGGGTGGGGGAGGGACAGGGGAGAGAAGAAAGGGAGGCAGATGGAAGCAAAGTTTCTTCACAAGGAAACCCAGTCAATCCCGAGAATGGAAGATAATGGTTTGGTGAAGAAATGAGGAGCAGCTGCAGTGAGAGAAGTCTTTTATCTAGGAATTCAGGGTCAGGAAGGAGTAAGGCCTCTGGAGGACTGATTCTTGTCTGCATCATTTGGAGAATTTGGAAAACAGTCACAGTAGAAAAGGGCTTTCTTGAACACCAGACTGAGAAAGCCTGGATTTCTATCTTTGAAGCAAAAGAGAGTACTGGAATAGTATAAGGAGGTGTGACACAAAGGAAACAGAGAGAGATGGAAGATTACCAGTGTAGAAGAGGATAAATTGAAAGATGGATTCTTGATATATTCACTGCAACTTCTTTCACTGAGAAACTGAAGGCACCATGCACTGCTCTGGTCCAGGATAGAAGGTGAACCTATGCCCACCATTCTTCTCATCCAGATGTTTTCCACCTACAGCAGGAGAAGGCATAATGGAGCTACTAAAAGGCTGATGCTGTCCAGGCCTTCACACCCCTCCTGCCCATCCTCGGCTCATCTCCTCTCCTCTGGCCGACCTATACAGCCTGCTGCAGCTGCTTCCCAGCCAGGCCACACTCTGTCTTCCTGTCTCCACTCCAGGCTGCCTGCTACTGCTTGAATTGCTAGGTAAAGTTACCGGCCTCAAGCCCTGCTGCTGCATCCTTGAGCCTCTAGCAGGTCTGGCTTTGGCTTGCACACTCACGATCTGCTGTGTAGACCCACATCTCGGTGGCAACTCTGGTCAGCGGATCCACAGGGGAGGATCTTTCAGGCCCAGCGGCAGGAATCTGGAACTACTCTAAGGACCTGTAGGAGCGCTGACAGTGAGGACAGCTCAGCCTTGAGCAGCCTGCTGGCTCTTAGGGCTCAGCTTCTTGTCTTTCCAGTGCTGTCACCAGAACTAAATACAAATCTCATGCCATTTGTATAAGAAGACAAGAAATCTGATTTCTTAATTTCAATTTTTCCAAAACAGAATATCATTACTATTTTGAGATCCAAAATAGAAAAAAATCTGTACTGCTATGACATACCTCATTACCTCAGCCTAACAAGATGTGGGCACAGTTGAGAGCAAGGAATCTTCCTGCAGCCTTGCTGGCATTGGCTAAGAAGTGTCCTTCTGCCCATCCTTCTTGGCCATTTTCCGTGCAAGTCACTTCTGTCATTTCTCATCCTCTACTGAAGGTCCCTTCAGGTATGGATCACTTTGACTGTGGAGAAGGTCCGACCCCTTCTCCACAATAGACCATAACAAGAACTCTCATAAGTCAGAGTTGCCAGGTGCCAGGATGTACCAGGATGCCATTGCTTCCCTGGAGTGTGGCTGCCTCCACAGGTTTCTACCCAGCCATGCCAGGTACAGTTTTCTTCTGCATTGGATTCTCTACGTTTATCTGTGGGAGATGTTAGCATTCCCTTTTTGACTAGGAAATGTATATGGGAAAAACAGCCTCAGGAAGTCCCAGAATAGCATTCACTAATGTTCACTATATGTCTCTGTCTAGATAATCTCTGTGTCCCATCACATAAATCTACCCAAGAAAGTAGATTTTCCCACCTTGGCACCTTCCTGGGTACCCTGTGGTCTAACTTTGGGGGCCATGCACCTTCAACCCCTCCACAAAACCTCAGGGAAGAAAGGCAAGCTGAGATACAGCAGAGTTTCCCCCATCCTCAGGGTGGGCAGTGCCATGCTCTTACAGGGATGCTTGTTCTCCGAGCCGTAGTTGCTTCCTAATGTAACCATGAAGCCCTGAGGGCTATGTAGCATTTACTAAGTGCCAGGCACCATTTGAGCACTGTAGAAGTTCTCTTGTGCTCCATAACAACTCTATGAAACACATACTACTGTCCTTATCTCCAACTAAGAGAAGAAGAGGTCAAACCAGAGAGGTTTGGTGAAGTAATCTTTCTGAAGCCACATAGTCACTGAGTGGTGGAGCCTAGGTAGTCTCTGGTCCCAGGATTGCACATCACCTTCCGAGAGTTAGCTGCCTTGTTCTCAGGGTTTAACTTAGAGAGAGCAGTAACATGGGTGACAGGGTCTGCTCAAGATGCAGAGATACAAACCAGGTAGGCAGAAGACAGGACCTCAGACACACAAGCACCAGATAAGCAAGGCCATAAGCACAGAGCCATGGCTCTCAGGCACCTGCAGAGGTGACTTCTCAAAGCATATATGCAGAAATGGGGTCTGTGGGCTGGACAAGGCCTCAGGCACTGGGAAACCTGGATGTAATACCATTGCTTCTGATCACATAGGGGGAGAGGGGGTGAGGTCCTGTGTTGGATTTGTCACAATCAGACCTGTGGTCGTTTAGCAGAGAGAGAGAGGTATTTAGTGAATCACAGAGCATAGGCGAGAAGTGGCATCCTATAAGTGAGCTGGTCTTCCACTGATCCAGGACAGAGCTGAGCCCCACTCAACACTTCTGATGACAAGAAGTCATTTACAGAACCTATTTTATGTGCAGCACGTCCTGCAGTCCAGTATACTATCCGTCAAAGGAAGTGATTTAATTCCTTCAATAAATATTTACTAAATGCAAGATGCTAAGAAATTTCCAAGAAGTGAAAAGACAAGACATCACTGGAGGGGCTTGCTGTCCAACACAAGGAATGATTGCAACAAAATGGAAATGTGTGACATCTAGGCTTTGCGTAGCAATAAAAACTTAATAACAATAATATTTAAGAGTTTATAAGGGCTGGTGAGATATCTCAGTGGACTAAGCACTTGCTTAGGCAAGCGCAGGGACCAGTGTTCTATCTCTGCATCACATGCCACACTGGTCACCCAGGCAAGCTCTGCCAATCGGGACATGGTGGCACATGCCTGTAATCCCAGCGCTGAGGAACAGACTGAAACCAAGAAGAACACTATGAGTCCGAGTTGCATAATGAGACCCTGCACAAAATACAAAAATAACAAAAAAGAGTTTACAGAGCATGTGTACATTTGTACCCAGGACATTAGTCCATTTGCTCCCCACCCTTATGCAAGAGCAAATTCCTATCCACCCTGTAAACCCTACTTGAATCTCAGTTCTTTTGTGTAGCCTTTTTGGACTGCCTACCTCACTTTCTCAAGCAGATTCCTCCCATCCCTTCCTCTGTTCTTTCCTTGCCTACTTCCCTAATTTAAAAAAATACCCTTCTTGCAATCCCAATGTGCTAGGCAACGTTGTTAATGCTTGGCAGAGGGATATATAGTCCTATCCCCAACACTGTAAGAGCAGTGGTACAGGACTCTCCACTGCATTGTGAAACATTCATTTTTTTTCATTTATTTTATTAATTTTATTGACAAACAAATAGCAATGAGACAGTTTCAAAACAGGTTAGTAGGACCGTTACAACAATTAATACATTGTGTATTTTTGTCCTTGTAGTAGTTATTCATAGTACAAGATGCAGACATGATATCCTGTCCAAACACTATTCGTACAAATCTTTCTTCTCACTGAATTAAGAAAAAGTAGCTGTGTCTATCCTATTTTGAATATACAAATACAAAAAGGTCCTTCATTTATATTCCTTTTTCTGTTTAGTTTTGTCAGAGATGGGTACTCCATTGCCATTTAAATATGGTAGGTGCATGAATTCAGCAAACTAATCCAATACAGCCCAGTAGCTCATAATAGTAGTGGGTTATCCATAGGATTGGCAAGGTCAGAAGTTGTTGACTTGAGCCTTTTACAGCTCAGCATATTAATATGGCTTTACTTTTTAATACCTCATTTTTATACTTTTCTGCTGGATGAGCACTTCTTTTAGATTGTACTCCAAACCTTTACATTTGTTTGTAAAATATCAAAGCTTTTCATAGGAATTTTAATTTAGGACCATAAAACAAGAGATCACTCTTATTAGGAATTAAATTAATATTAAGTAATCTTTTAAAGAATATCCCAGTGTTGCAAATCTTTGGATTTCCTTTTTTTTTTTTTTTTTTTTTTTTTTTTTTTTTTTTTTTTTTTTTTTTTTTTTTTTTTTTTTTTTTTTTTTTTTTTTAGTATAGGGTCTACAGGGTCTCTCTCTGTAGATCAGACTCATAATGATTCTCTTGTTTTCACCCTCCCAAGCACTGGGATTACAGGCACATGCCACCATGCCCTTTCTCAGCGGCCATCTCAGCATACCCCAGGGGCTGGGCAGCACAGCATTCCAGGCATCAAGCCATGGCTGCTGTGCTTTGCCTAAGCAGGTGCTGAAACATACATCTAAACTCTTAAATTGAACGCAATACTTTCTCCAAACCATACTATTGAAGTTGGGCATCTGAGCTCTATAATTCATATCTTTATCTTTAGGTTCTAGCACCACAGTATGTACCACTTAGGTAATAAAACTGGTTATGTGAGCATCATTGATATGCAAGGGTTTTTTTTTTTTTCATTTATTCAGCAACTGTTCTTCCCAGTACTTTCTCCAAACCATACTATTGAAGTTGGCTATACGCTGAAAGGTTCTAACAGTCATACACAGCTGATCTGCCCTGCTGGGGACTCAACCCTACCTGGATTCTCCAGTCCTTTATCCCTGCATCTCCCAGAGGCATCTTTGCTGCTGTGCTCGCCAGTCTTCCCAGATGACTTCCCGGACAGCCCAGCCAGGCATGATTCTGATAGACCCTCCTTGCAGGTCCAGCTGTGTACAGTCTGACATGCTAGGATGAAGGTCCTGCCTCTCCACTGTCCTTCACTATTAGTACAGCTGAAATCATCCAGGCAATAAGTTAGACACGGCCTGAAGCAACACTGCACACAGAGCCTTGGAGAGGCTGCCTGGCCCAGCACACCTGGATTTGGCACCCATCACTGCCACAAACCCTAGCTCCTGCTAATGTGTGTCCTAGATGAGTGACACAACTTCCAAGACCTCAAACTTCTCCTGCAAAACACAGAGCAGCAGGAGTTACTCCTGTCTCATGGAGCTGTTGAAAATAAGATGCCTCCTGGGAAGAACAGTTGCTGAATAAATGAAAAAAAAAAACCCTTGCATATCAATGATGCTCACATAACCAGTTTTATTACCTAAGTGGTACATACTGTGGTGCTAGAACCTAAAGATAAAGATATGAATTATAGAGCTCAGATGCCCATAATTCAGATTCTAGCTTTGGCACTTACTTGCTGTGAGAACTGAGATAACTTAATGAACCTCTCTGTGTTTCTACTTAGTTTCTTTTTCCATTGTGCTTAAAGAAGATTAAATGGGTTAGTCCATTTAAAGCACATAGACAGTCCCAAGCATAGTCAGCATTCCTTAAATGCCAGCTGTGGCTAGTATCTGAGTATAAAGATTAACGTATCCTAACATTAGCAGAGTTACTAATACCTGAGAGTTTGCAATGCACTTACACATTTGTTCTCTCAAAAGTGCAGAGATCATGTCCTGTCTATAGAAATTAATAGTGGAAGTGACACTTGAGCTGGGTCTTTGAAAGGGGAGTTAGATCAGGACTGGTGGGGTGGAAAGCAAAGAGAGACTGAAGACACACAGGAGTCCCGACCACAGGACAGGGTCTGGAAACCTCCAGCTATTGGATGGGCTTCAGTAAATGTTCTGTATCTTCACTGTGTTACAGAATTGCCTCAGTGCTTTTAAAAGTATCCATACACTGGCCCCATCCTGAGAGTCTGACTCCAATAGTCTTGGATGTACCTTGCATTCATAAATCCTCTTTTCTTTGTTTTCAGGGGGCGGGGAAGGGAACACCTTGAATCCAAGGTCTTTACACTGAATTCCATCCCCTGCCCTTCTTTATATTTTACAATTTCAGTTTGAGACAAGACTTCTCTAAGTCACTAAGTTGTCCAGATTGGGCTCAAATTTGCTGTCCTTCTGCCTCAGCCTCATGACTTTTAACAGCTCCCCAGATGCTGCTGATTAGTGTGCAGCCACATATGAGCCCTTCAAGCTAGAACACCAGGCCCTAATCATCTGGAAGCTCTTGGTCCCCACTCCAGAGCTTCTAGCCCAGTGAGTGTGGGTCAAGCCCCAAAATTTGCTTTTCCAGTGAGCTGCCAGGCTTTCTGGTTGGGGATCACACTGTGAACCCCAGGACCAGAGAACAGGAACCATGACAAACAGAATCAGGACAAATATCATTCACTTGACTCAGAGGAGTCAACCTAGGAATTTGAGACTCTATTCTTCCAGCATTGGGGTTAGAGTAGGACCTGCTCAGAGCTCTGCATTAGGAAACCATATGCATCAATGGGATGGTGGAGGAACTGTTGAGGAAAAAAACCAAACACTGAGATTTCAGTGCAAAGGTTTTTAACAAGGAATGGCCTAGGCCCAGGAGAGTGCGTAGCCAGACTGAGGCAGAAAGAGGTCAATGCTGTCATCAGAACCACTGAAGGCAAATTCAGAAGACAGAATATGGGTGAGCCATGATGGAAACAGAGACCAAAGGGCACCACAGCATGCAAGTCTCAAGCCGGAGAAATCAGCACTGGGAAAGTGCCCTGTGCACCATGACAGTCTAGCTTCAACATCTATATCTGAGAACAGACATAGCTCCTGGGCTGCTGGACACAAGAGTTTGGTCTGGGGATGCAAGATACTGCTACAAGAATGAGATCATGCATAGAGGGATAAGAGATTAGGTCTAAAGACAGATCCCAAAGTCATCCAGCTCAGACACAGGGGAGAAAAGGGACAGAAGAGAAGCCTACAGCCAAAGAAAAAGATTAAGGTGGATGAGATGATTGGTACTTTGAAATGATATAAGGCATTACAGTGATAAAAATTAAAATAAAAAATCACTGTGGCAACAGTAACCTTAGAGCCGGGCGTGGTGGCGCATGCCTGTAATCCCAGCACTCGGGAGGCTGAGGCAGGAGGATTGTTGTGAGTTCGAGACCAACCTGAGCTACAAAGTGAGCTTAAAGCCAGCCTGAACTGTATAGTGAGACCCTGTCTCAAAAAAAACAGACCAAAAAAAAAAAAAAAAAAAACAGTAACTTTAGGGAGAAATGGTTCATCCTAGTGCTAGATCCTGTGTGGAATGGAGAGGACCACCTCTGGCCCTGCACTGAGAGTGTGGCAAAGCACCCTGAATCTCACTGTCAGCCCTGAGACCTCAGAGAGGCCCGTGCAAGACCCAGACTCACTCTCCAGCAGCTAGCCCTCCGTTCACAAGGGACAGAGTATCCAGGGGGAGAGGCCCTTGGACCTGGCATTAATGGTTTGCCATCACCAATGTGGCAGCTGTTCACCTCGCCAAATCCTTCTGCACTCTGGAGCACAGTTCTGTAAAGGCCCCCAACAGCAGCCAAAAGTAGATGGCTTGTGGCTTAACACTTGCTGTGATCACAGGCTCCATGAATGACCCTGTGACTGGAGACAAGGTCACATAATGAGAGCACCGGAGGACTCTCCTCAACTAAGCAAGTTGGTACAAGTGGTGGCTGTGGGGCAGTGAGCAGCAGACACCAGGGCATGGGAGGGGCTTCTTCTGGGAGGGGATGCCACATAAACAGGCTTTGTGATTAGCCACAGGACCTATAGACAGAACTGACACCGCAGGGCCAGCAAAGACAAAGCCACAGCACTCTCCACTCTTCTGCCCAGCAACACAAACAGAGACTGCCTGCTCTCTGAATGAGGTCAGGGCCTGCTTGCACCGAAGAGGGCTCGCTGCCCCATCAGAAACTTTGTTCTCCTCATGTTGGCCTCAAAGTCCTTTACAATAACCCACACTTTCCCACTGTTAGGGAAAAAGTAGGGATAAGAGAGCTAAGAGTAAAGGTATGCATTTCCTCTTTGCAGATTTGGCCTGTGTCCAAGCTTCCTAATGACCACACACAGAGGCAGACTTTACCCAAGCTGTCTGAGGATGGTGTAGTTTCCCTTGATGTGACTTTTCTGTCTGTATTCTTGGAGAAGGAGCTGGAATTGACCCATCAGAATAACTATCTCTACATTTCTGGAGCTCTAGGGTATCCCGGCCTCCTCCCCATGGGACCCCTAACAAAGTTTTGCATTTAGATTTATTTGATGGATACTCAAGGCTGTGTCACTTGGTTTTGATAGAATTTGCCAAACTGATTCTTAACACTGAGGCATTGTATTTTAGGAAGTAATGGGTCTTCACACCAAATTGTGGATCCAGAGATTTCTAGAAACTCTTAATAGTGTCTGGGCTGTAAGCTCTTTACCATTGAGAAAGAAATTCTACAGGGAGGTTTGGTGGTGGTGGTGGGAAAGGATGCAGACTCTAAGTATCACCTCTAAACCATTAACCAAAGCTACCTTGGATCCCTTGTGGTGAAATCTGAGGTCTCCCACCTGAGCAAATGCACAAGAAGGATGAGCAGAGCACAGTAGCTTCAATGGGAACCCTGGGTTTGTAATAATCAGGGTGAACATAACCCAGGAAAGGTAAGAGACTGACTTAAGCCTCAGATTTTTGGTAGAAACCAGGATTTTCATATAGCACTTGTGTATCTTGCAAGGTGTTATTATACACATTCCTGCCTTAAAGAATCCTTGGAAGGTCAAAAAGGTGGAGTACCACCAGGAAGAACTAAATGATGCTACAAGAATTGCTGTGGGCTCTTAGGCAGTAAGTATATATATTGTACACCCAGCTGTAGTGAAACCAAGGAAAGGCTGAGCTGGCAGAGAGGAGAGGAGGTAAGACCATGGAAGAAAGCATCTCTCCCTCCTGAAGTCTATCAACGTTTTCCCTTCCTATGGTAACAGCACCTTCTCTCTCTTCCAACCATATAGTTCAGGGCAAGGTTTCCTTTCTACATGAAACTTGCTTTTATTCAGGATTTCACTCCACTTGTTCAGGGACAGGTGGGCATGTGATTCATCTTGGACTCTTGACCATCAGATCCTGACTCTTCAGGGAATTAAGAGGCTGCTGGGATTGTTAAACAAAGAAACAGCTCAGAGGTACTAGTGGCTTTTACCACTACATACAAGGAGATCATTCTAGAAGAAAAGCAGAGTGAGTAAAGGTAGAGATGCACCTTCCTGATCTTGGAGAAAATACAGTGGTGCTTCTGTTCAAGAACTTAATCTGATCTATGATTTTTGGAAAAGATGCCATTTTTGCATATGTATGGGAAACGGTTGTGTTTGCCATTGTCATATTTGTCACCTGCTGCAGTTTGCAAACAAAAACAAGATTTATTTTGCTCTTTATGAATCAAGGTATCACTGTAATCCAAATTTCTTAAAACTGATTCAACCCCTCACCTTTTTAGTTATGTAAGCCAGTAAATTCCCATTGCTAAAAGCCCAAGAATTTCTCAACTCTGCTAAAGCATCCCTAAGTCATCTTAAGAGGCATGGTCCAGCCGGGCGTGGTGGCGCAGGCCTGTAATCCCAGCACTAGGGAGGCTGAGGCAGGAGGATTGTTGTGAGTTCGAGACCAGCCTGAGCTACAAAGTGAGCTTAAGGCCAGCCTGAACTGCATAGGAGACCCTGTCTCAAAAAAAAAAAAAAAAAAAAAAAGACAAAAAAAAAAAGAGGCATGGTCTGGTACATATGCTGAGCATAGCCCCAACGTGTGGAAGGTGCTTGAGAAATTGTGAGCACCAGCTCCATCATTTGGGTGCTCACTGTACCACAAGGGAGACTGACAGCCAGCTGCATCAAACAAGGTGACTTGTGGTAGGAGGACTAACAGAGATGTGACCAGAGTGCCAAGGGAACATGAATGAGGAGAAAGAGCATCTTGTGGCTGAACACCTGCTAAATTAAGATGAACTGAGTGGGATTTAGCCTGTATGTACCTTGAAATCATGATGCAGGTGATAAAGTGAGATGGAAGCAAGAGGAGGCCACCACTTACTGAATATCCACTATGCATCAGGTATCCCATGCCATGTTTTATCCTTCTACCCTCACAGGAGCACAGTGAAGTAACTATGAGCATTAATAGGTTATACATGAAGAAATTAAGCATTCAAAAAGGCTCACTTTTTAAAGCAGAAAAATCCAGGAGACTCCCTAACTTCAGAATTGGTTTAGAGACTCACCTGTGGTGTAAGAACCTGGTTTCTTTTCATCACTCATTTCTGCCTTCCATGACTTCAGGACATTCATCCTGGTTCATGGATGGATATGCAGCTATAGGCTTCTTTCAACCTTCCTGCCTGAAATAATCAGCAAGCATACTTGTACCTGAGGAAGTAATAAGGCATCATTGTGCCTTATTGTCTCTGATGGAGTCACGTTTGTCCCTAAACCAACAGCCACAAGCAAAGAAAATGGTGTTTGAGGTTGAGTTAAAAGTTCACATGTGGAAACTGGGCGTGGTGGCACACGTCTGTAATCCCAGCTCTTGGGAGTCTGTAAACAGGTGGATCACTGTGAGTCCAATCTAGTAGTGAGACTCTGAACATCCTGAAGACCCTTCCCTAAAATACAAAAAAAAAAAAAAAAAAAAAAAGTTCACATGTAAAACTGCGTTGAGTCAACTGTCCCACTTGAAATGGACGGAAAGTAAAGTTGACAGTGGATCTTGAAAAAGAAGTTGTAGATGGATGCTGGACACAGTACACACAGTCACATTCACAACAAAAAAATGTTCCATCTTTACCCTACTTTATTTTACTAATATGACAAATGTCAAAAGGGGGCCCTGGAAATAGTTGGAAGCTCACAATTTCAGGTAGAAAAGTAGCAAGTTACACTGATTTTGAGTTTTTTGATAATCATGTAAAAGAATATAGATGAGGAGGTACACAAAACAGAACTGCAAATATATCGTTATTTAATTCTAGTCTCAACTTTTTATTTAGTATCCCTCACCTTCAACTCCAAAATTATACCGTGGAGTGGACCTCAACCTACCTGCACATCAGGATCACTAGCAGGCTTATCAATGCAAACACAGTAGGGCTTACCATCTGCAAATTTGTGATCTGTCTGGCCATCTCAAGAGCTCCTGGCTTACAGTTTCATAAAATTCACAGTAGCGCCGTGGCACATACGTTGTTTACCAAAGCTGTACATGACTCATTAGCTCCCATTTATTCTAGACAGAGAATGAAAACCAAAGAGAAGCACTGAGTGTCTGCCATGTTACACATGAAGCTGCAGCATTTGGCTGCAGCGATTGATGCTAAGAGGAAGGGGCTGCCAGGCTCCGGCTTTGCCTCTTCCACACCTTATAACCCCTTCTTATGTTAGTCCTCTAGAAACATACTCTTCAGTCTTAAAATCTACACAAAAGGCCTACAGCTCCTCAAGCCCAACCATTTAGTTTGAAGACAAATGAAACTGAACATACTGAAGAAATTCAATGGGTGGTAAAGAAAGTCCAGGTCTACCCCGCTCAGCCCCAATTCCCTAGGAAGCCAGTCCAAAAATAAAATTATTACTAAAGAAGTTGTCTCCAATAGTAGCAAGATCACAATATATGTAACCAGTGTGCTGTATTTTTGAAAATGTTCTTGAATCATTTTACAACAACCCCCTGAGGTGAAGATAATAGAGAAAAAAATTATCTCCTCAATATATCTCCTAAGAATTTTGAATCAAGAAATAATTTGTCTCCCCTCCTGATCTGACATGCATCCCTTTGTTAGACAGAGAACATCAGGTCTCCTGGGTGTTTCCATTTATGGTTTGCTTTATTTTTAAGTATCCAGGACTAAAAGCCAGGCGTGGTGGCGCATACCTGTAATCCCAGCACTCGCGAGGCTGAGGCAGGAGGATTGTTGTGAGTTCGAGACCAGCCTGAGCTACAAAGTGAGCTTAAGGCCAGCCTGAACTGCATAGTGAGACCCTGTCTCAAAAAAGAAAAAAAAAAAAAAGTATCCAGGACTAATTTAATACTTACTTTTTAGCCAAATTAGACTAGGGTTTGAATGTGACCATTTCTCCCCATCCTTAATGTAGTGTCTGATCTTTTGTTATAACAGTCGTATCGTATACCTATCCTTTGTTATATAAACTATAAAAATCTTTGGAAATAAATCCAGTCAATATTACAAATAGAGGTATCTGTTGTACATTTTTCTTCCTTCATTTGCCAGCCAGAGAAAAGCCAAGCTTTAACTTGACTGTACTATCTGAGCCCTACACAGCCAAGCAGGTATCATCAGCTCCTTTTCTTCCCTTATTTTCTGACTCTATTTTTCCCTTTTTTATTCCTTTGCAAGTTGTGGGGTAAATTTTGCTCCCAAGGAAAATCCTGACCAAATACCTCATTTCCCTGTGCATCTTAGAAGAGCCTCAGATCAAACAGAAACAATTAACTCAGCAAACAATGCCATTAGCTGAGCTCCCTCTGTACCCACCAGCCTGAAGCTACACAAATGCCGAACAAACACCTCTTGGAGCATATGGAGGCAAAGAATTGCAGGAGAGATTTTATGGGCCTCTCAGTGAGCCTGCTCTGGCTCTCTGGGAGCCAGACTATTTAGCATATGTCACTGTTCCCAGCTGCCTTGGGGCTTTGGCTGGGGACAAAGAATACTACTTAAATGACAGTATTCAAAGTGATGTAGGGTCAGAATCTGCTTCAGTGACACTAAGT
Source organism: Ctenomys sociabilis (assembly GCA_004027165.1). Lineage (NCBI taxonomy): Eukaryota > Metazoa > Chordata > Mammalia > Rodentia > Ctenomyidae > Ctenomys > Ctenomys sociabilis. The sequence continues at coordinate 39,600 of PVKA01012527.1, forward strand.
GCCTGGAGCCACCCTGGCCAGAACCTAGGCTCATTGTGGCTGACCAATAGAACCCTGAAGAAGAGCAGTGAATGTATGTCCACAGGGAGCTTCCCCAGTTATCTGGATCCAAACACATCATTCACTTGTGGCTCAGTCTGGGAAACTTCTTTGGTACCTAGGCAGAGACTGAAACTCATCAAAACTCTCAATGTACCGTAAGAAGTTGTCTTTATAGAAATCAGAAACTAAAATGACCTATTAAGGTATCCTGTCATCCCCCTATCAGCACAGAATTGGTCCCTGAAGAGCTTTAATAGTTCTTTTTAAAATAACTAACTGTCTTTTCCATCACAGAACTCCCCAGGAGAAATCATTCTAATGGGTCTCATTCTTCAGAAGTGTACCCAAGATCCATCCTAATTTCTCCATTTCATAAGCTGCTCTTCATACTATCCAGAATGAGTCCAACAGTTCTTCTTGCATTCTCTCTGCAAGTCACTTGACAGTAGCAACCTTGTGTTTTGCAATCCTTTCTTATTTGGAAGAAAGGCTGGTTGATAGATGTGAAAGTGGCTATGCTCCTGTATGGTTAAAATACACACTTTCCATAAAGTTTTGATCACTTGTAAAACCAACCAGATGTCAAAGAGTTAGACTGCAACAGGCCCAAATGTAGAGCAGAGACAGGATAGAATGCAGGTACTGAGCACAAGCTTTGAGTTCTGACCTTCTAGGGTTCCAATCCTAGTTCTGTCACCTTCTAATAGTATGTCCTTGGGTTATAATTTCTCCAAACTTCCACTTTTTCACTGTAAAAAAGGGAATGATACTGCCTACCTTAGAGCATTGTTGGAAACAACACAGAAAACACCAAAGATCTAGCACAAAGTGGCATTTAATACGTAGCAATTTTATTATAAAAGTGACTTGGATATTAAAAAGATATTTTACTTCTCTTCTGGAGGGATGAGGACTTTAATTTGTCGACCAAAAATTAGAGAAAAGAAGGGCTACAAGGATAGCCAACATTGTGGCCCTAGCCCTTCAAGGTCAGTGAAGACTCAGGACATAGGAGAGCCTGTACTGTAACATCCTGTGACTCAGTAACGTCTCAAATTTTCTGATCAAGGAGATTATGGGGCCAAAGAGGAAAGTTATTGACCATGTAAAGTATGCCTAAAGAGAGTCATATGGAGAGAAAACAGTCTCTCAGGCTTTCACAGAAAGAAAATTGGTCAAGCAATGGTCATGACTTATCCACATGGCTGACACTGACAAAAGATCTATGAACTGCAGTACAGGATTTTGGTTAAATCCTGAGGGGATTTGACTGACCTTGTCAGATACAAAAGCTACATTTCTTATTATATAGGTTTTGCTTCTTGCTGAGCTTCAGTCAACAACTTCTGACATTGCCAATCATACAGATAACCCATTACTATTATATAGACTCCTGGACTATATTGGATCTCTTTACTGAATTCATGCACCTACAATATATGAATAGCAATGGAATACCCATCTCTGACAAAAGCAAACAAAAATAAGGGGATGTAAATGAAGGACCATTTTGTAGTGAAAAAATTATGTATATACAAAAGAGTTAGCATAGATATACAGCTACTTTATCTTAGTTCAATGAAAAGAAAGTTTTAAAGTAATAGTGTTTAGAGAAGATATCATGTCTGCATTTTGTACTATGAATAACTACAAAGACAACAATATGGAATGTATTAATTACTGTAACTTTCCTACTAACCTGTTTTGAAATCTCATTGCTACTCCTTTCTGAATAAAATTAATGTAAAAATGATATTTTAAGGGCAAGAGTTTAGAGTAAATCATTCACATTCAAAGTGACAAGGCACAAACGAATGAATGGCCTTATTTGTTCCTTTGTCTTGAACCAGCTGCATTTCTTTGAAGTAGTAAGAGAAATTATTTGGAGAGATGAGATATTATTGTATTAAAAGTTAAATAAAAGCAATAGAATGCCCAGATAGTCATCTAAAAGATAGGTGAGTGAAAAGGAAAGATTCAATCTCTGAACAGAACCTAGAATGACTTCTGGGCTTGCCAGGGAAACTCTCATAACCACCACCCCAAGAGGTCAATCCAAGCCCTCCATTCCCAATTCTAGGAAGCAATTCTAATGTAGTCTTGTAATATGTATTGGAAGAGATCAAAGCAGTGCTAAATTGTCTGTTTGATCAAATGATTAGCCCTCATGAACCCTGGGTAATAGTTAAGATTCTTCAGGTTGTAAGAGATAGGAGATTAACCGTAAGCCAGTTAAGAAACAGTGAGTTTATTAGACGGTTACTGGAGAGCTCCCAGAATAACCAAACTTCAGAGAGCCCAGACATAAATATGATGTTCAGGAGCAAAAGAACTGGCAAGACAAGCTTTCCGAGGACTTGCTTAGAGCCAAAAAGCTGAAAAGAAAATGTATGACTGGTGACGGAGATGGGTGGAATGGCTGCCGGTGCCAAAACTAGCTGACAAGCGCACTGATTTGACCACAGAATCCACATTGGCTGAGTTCCAAACAGGCTCAGAATTAGAGGCAACAGCTATTTCTGAAGGTGAAGGTAAAACAGAGACCATCAGGATGGGCTAAATATATGTATGTGAAACATTTTGACACCCCCACATCCCTACCACCATGGTAACAGGAAGTTACAATTTAGTTTTCTGCAATGTCTACCCAAAGAACGCCTTGGCTGTGAGCTGCAAGAATGGTAAGCAGAAAGAGTTAGATGGGGGATAAGTTACTGGGTCTTGATTCCCAGAAATCAGGCAACCTGGCTTATGCCTTCTGGGCAATAGGTTGGCGTTTGCTTCACTGGGTGACACAGACAGCCCAATAGATGTTTGGACATTGAGCCCTGGGTGTCCAGGAGAAAACCCAAGCCAGAGCTCCCTGTAGTGGGTCCACTATGAGCAAGAAACCAGGAAAGTACAGCCTCTGACCAGGGGCCCATTCTTAGACAGCAGTGAGCATTCAAAGTCCCTGACATCTGCCATGAACCTCATTGCCCCAAAAAAATAATCTGAAGGGAAAATGAAATGCCTGAAAGTCTAACGGTAAAAAAAAAAAAAAAGAGAAAAGATATTTAATCCACAAAATAAGAATAGAGAAACAACCAGGAACAAAAAATGTGTTCTTGAAAATTATGAGAGCAAAAATGGGAAATTCAGTTTATTTTATTATTTTAAAATTTTATTTTATTTTATTGAGAGACAAATATCAATGAAACAGTTTCAAAGCTGATTAATATGACATTTTCAATAATTAATTCAGTCTTAGCTACTCTTCTCTCATTGCTGGGATGAATACCCGACACCCAAAATGAAGGAAGGAAAGGTTTATTCAGCTCACAGTCACTGGAGGTTTCAGTCCATACTCAGCTGGCTCCAAGGCAGAGTGGTACAACACAGAGAACCTTTCATGGCTGTGGCAGAGAGCAAGAGCACAAGGGAGGGCAGCAGGAGCTCAAGCTGCTAACTGCTCTTCCCTCCTTATATCATAATGCAAATTCCCTGCCCCAGGGCAGGTGCAGCGTCCACACCCACAGTAATCAGTCAGGAACTCCAGAAGCCGCCCCACAACTGCAGGAGGCTTTGGGGGGACATCTGGACACAAACCATAACAAATATTTTTTACATTGTCATCTTCCCAGTGGTTATCCATAGTACAAGAAGCAGAGAGGGTCTCCTGTCCGAACACTATTAGTACAAATCTTTCTTCTCATAGAATTAAGTGAAAGTAGCTGCATATCTCTCCTAACTATTCCATGAATACAAATATAAAATGCTCCTTTCTTGTTATCCCTTTTTTGTTTAGTCCTGTCAGAAATGGGTATTCTATTGGAATTTAAATATTATAGGTGATTTAATTCAACAAAACACTCCAACACAGTCCAGCAGTCCACAATAGTAGTGGGTTATCCACAGAAGTTGTTGACTAGAGCCTTTTACAGCTCAGCATATTAATATGGCTTTACTTCATATACCTAATTTTTATACTTTTCTGCTGGATGGTTAAGACCAAGATAAAGCAAGACCTGTATAACAAGAAAAGTAACTTTTATCTGATAAGGTCAGTCAGGTCCCCTAAGGATTTATCCTGTAACCCTGTACCACACTTTGTAGATCCTTTGTCAGTGTCAGCCATGTGGATGAGTCATGACCATTGCTTGACCAATTTGCTCTCTTGAAAGCCTGAGAATGTTTTCTCTCCATGTGACTCTCCTTAGGCACACTATAGATCATCAATCACATTCCTCTGTGGCTCCATAATTTCCTTGATCAGAAAATTAGGGGCACAGCTGAGTTACAAGATGTTATAGCACAGGTTCTCCTACATCCTGAGTCTTCACTGACCTTGAAAAGCTAGGGCCAAAGTGTTGGCTGATTTTATAGCCCTTCCTTTTCTCCAATTTTTGATCTGCAAATTCAGGTTTTTAACCCTCCAGAATAAAAGCTGATTATTACCTTGCAACATATGCAATTCAGTTTATCCTAACTATCTATCTAAATATCAGACATCTTAAGTGTAACGTGGAACGGGTATTTTCCACCAAGTATTGATGTATTGAACTTTATATCCTTACAGAATATGAGAGGAAAAAGATTTTAAAAAATAGGAATAGACACATTTTTACACAGAAATTTAGAAATCTAACCATATACAGCATTGTATGTAGCAGGACAGTCCTGTAACATTTTTTCTTATGTCTTTTCATTTATTACTCATAAAAATAAAATAAAAAATAAAAACACTTTTACTTGTGAGACAGTATGGTAATAATGGTCATGACAAGAAGTATATATTTAGCAGACCAGAATGTTAGGCATTCCAAGTATGACCCTTCTATTACACATTGCTATCTTCAGTGCAGTTGCTTGGTTCACAGGTATCAGCATATATAGTCAGGTTGATAATGCTACCATTTATCTGCTACTTTCAAAAACCTGCTGATGTTTCTCGGGATTATTGCCTTGTCCATCTTGTGCTTACAAATGTATGGTTTTGCCCCTGTCATGTTTCCCAGCTTTTCACCTTGCCCTGTCCTCATTGTCCAGTCCTCAACTTCTCACTTTCCTTTTAATTGTGTTATACCTTTCTTTTTGTAATTCCTCTTTTGAATACTTATAGTAGGAAGATATAAGATATTTACATATGTGGATCTGGTTTATTTCATTTATAAGTATACTTTCAAGTGGCATCCACTTAAATATGAAGACCTCAAGTTTATCATTCTTTACAGCTGAGTAATACTCCATTATATAAAAATACCACATCTTTTTCAATCATTCCTCATGTGACAGGCATTTTGGTTGTTTCCAAGATTTGGCTATCACAAGTTGTGCAGCTATAAACATAGGGGAAATTCAGTTTAGAATACAAATTAAGAATATTTCAAAAGACAAAATGCTTAAAAATAAAAATATTCATTAAAGGAAAGAAGAATATTCTAAAAGTTTCCAGGTATTTAAAGAAGTCAGTTTCTCCAAGCTAACCATTGCAACAATGAGGCAATGTCATCAGAATCCTTAAGGAAAATGCTCCCCAACCTGGAATTCTATACTCAGTTAAACTATTGATTGTGTTCATCTATGAGAATGTTTATTAAGTAAAACAGCTGAGCAACAGATATCCCTAGATTTGGATCTCAGTTCCAGAACTTTTAATCTATATGACATTAAACAAATGGTATTTCCTTTCTGGGCCTTAGCTTCTTCTGCCTCAAAGGGTTGGAAAGATTTAACAGTAAAGCATAGTTAATCTGCCAAGGGGAAGAAGGCTTGAAGCATCTCATGAGCTTGCCTTTCTCCACCTCATTTACCGCTGTCATCCATCATCTCTCATCTCTCTCCTTTCACTCACCAGTGTCTACTACAAGAACCTGGAAAAGGAGCAGAATTTGGAAGTCAGAAGCTCACCTGATAGCAAGAATCAGAGAAGCAGCCAAGTACAGAGGCTCCCTAAGGCAGTGGTGGATTCGGTATTCAAGAAAATTGTTTCTTCCCTGAAAACCATTACCTGAGAACCATGTTATAACAAAGTCAAAATTAAGCTTAGGAAAAACTTGTTAAATATGCAAGAATTGTGTGAATTATTTATTAAATGTGGCTATTTTCAAAACGAATTAAATAAAAACATTTATAAGAAAATAAGTAAAATTAAATCAAAATAATAAATACTGAAAACTCATCATGTTCTAATTATTTGGTTATATACTGCAATTATATAAATTCTTGGGATTATCTACTGCATCTGTTCTTGTCTGTATCTAACATCAAAAACTGATGACAAGATGAGAGCTGAAGGTCAGCCTCATTGAGAAACTTACGTCACAAAAATCAACAAATGCTACAAACCAGGACCTCTGTTCTCAGAGAAATAGTTTTCAAATATTCTCCAGAATATCACCGTCTGAGGATCAGGAACAACAGGCTTCTGTGATCGTTTTCTACCCAGGCTTCTACTTTTGACTGGCCACCTCTCAACTGCTAAAACATCTTCCAGAACAAGTGTGATGTGTTAATCAAGCCACCAAGGCAAGGAAATTCTTTTTTTCCTCTCTTTTCTACACAGGTCCACCATATACATCTCAGGCCTCTTCCCAGGAGAACCTGGTGCCTACATCCAGGCCTTGCTGTGGCTCTCACACAAGAGTTATTCAGAGCATGTTGGGATCACAGGTCTTCGCAGGTCGCCTGGGGATGCAGCTTCCACTTAACACATTATTTATATGGAAGCACATACTTTGGATATGCAAGAATTTATTGACTACAACCTAAGGCGTGACTGTGTTGTCTACATACCTGTTCACCCCATGTCACAGAGGCAGAAGTCTAATGGAGTTTTATCCTTCTTTTCCATTCAACAGTCTTTAAATCATCTGTTTCTGAATTTTAACTTTATAATAAACCACGTGGTGAATTAACTTTTCTTTCTTCCTTATATTTCTCCCTTTTAGGTCTCATCATATGAAGTACAGACTGTAGAAGGTGACTGCCTAGCCCCCACCATTAGCCCACATGTCCACTAGCCTAGAGAAAGAGCCTTCAGAGAGAGAAGACAGGAAAGACAACATGAGAAAGTGTTATCTCATTCTCTGAAGGGCTACAAAGCCTAACACAACTTTCAATAGCTGTCTTATTTAAAAGAGCTTATTCAATATTAACCAAGATCAATCTAGGAAATTATTTCTTCAGCCTCAGTTTCTCTCTGTTTTGCCTTGCTTTCCAAATTCCCATCTCTTTCCTCATTTGGACTCTTCCTCTAATTTCTCTGAAGCCATTGTGAGGCCCTGGGGGTGAGGACATTAGCTCCCAGGCATCCTTGCCTTGCAGGTCTGAGTTGCCAGAGGGCTTGAAGAAGTGTTTTAAAGAGAAGGACCAGGATGAAGCTAGTACCAAGGGGCTGTCCAGGGTCTTCTGCCACTGAGATCACACACAGATGATTCCATAAGTGCTTCAGAAGAAAATCATACCCACTAAAGACCCCTCTTCCATGGACCACCCAATCTGTGGGAAAGAACATAAAAAGTGATTGTGGGGTCACAGGCCCAATCTGGAAGGAGACATCTGTCCACTTAATTGCTCAGGGTAGATCTGCTGAACTTCATAGACTACCTTGGAGCAGGGGCCAGTCAGACTCCCTTCTCTCTTCTTCTTATTCCCCACCTCTTCCTCTTCCTATTCATCTTTCTTCTCTTCTTCTTCTTCTTCTTCTTCTTCTTCTTCTTCTTCTTCTTCTTCTTCTTCTTCTTCTTCTTCTTCTTCTTCTTCTTCTTCATCCAACTCCACCCAACCTGGCCATTTTATGCTCCTGCCCTTAAAACCATCATTAGCTCTTTTAGTTATGTTTCTCACATTGCTGAGACAAAATGCTCAACATCCAAGAAAGAAAAGTTTATATGACACATAGTTTGTGGAGGCTTTAGTCCATAATCAGCTGACTCCAAGACAGAGTAGTATGGAAGAAGAGTAACAGTTCATGGTGGGCAAAGACAGAAAAATCAACAAGAGCAAAGAGGGGAGGAAAGAGGGGCAAGCCTCTTTTCCTCCCTTATTTTGTATGCAGGCTACTCACCCCAGGGCAGGTATAGCACCTATAACACCAGCATTGAACCACAAATCAATCACATGCTCTAGATGGATCCTGAAATAATTACAAACTCAGATGACACCCACATGACTGCATGAGGTTTTGAGGGGACATCTAGACACACACTATAACAGCAGTCTAGACTCCAAACTCCCCTCAACAATAGTCACACTCCTTGTCCCTCAACTCAGTTCCCTCTAAATGCAAAGAGCAATAAATTATTTATGAAGAGCCCTAATTTAAAATGCATCCATAATGCCTAGGAAGATGCTGACAATTTATTTAATGAGCATAGACATGAGGTGTAGATATTTCATACTTGATGGTTCCAGTCATACGTTAGCTTCATTACTTTGTTATGTGCCCTCTGTTGTGATTCACAACATTATGAGTACCTCAGACCCAAAAATTTCCTTAGCATTTCTTTGTATTTGCTGGAGCCCAGCTAAGGTGTGGCTCCAGAAACATTATGCTACTCACTAGCCTTCCCACTCAGCCATGTTTCCTGAGAACCTTGATTCACAGGCCCCCATTGATAAGTGAAAGGCAGGTTGTAGTTTGTGTCAGTCACTGGTGTATTACTCTTCGGACACAGCCCAGCATTGAAAAGTGAGCAGGCATAGATATTATAGCCGGTTTCAATGTCCAGGCTCAGAGTCCTGTTGAACAGCCATTAAGCCTATCCGTGGACCTCACGATCTCTGTCTGGAGTGGAAGGAAGGCTGGAAGCAGTGAAACAGCTTGAGCTTCCATGTCCTTAGCTCCCACCTCCCAGGACATTTTACAACCTCATCTTTCTTGACCACCTAAACAAATATGGACTACAGCTTCCTAGCCACATGAATCTTAATATATTCCATTTTAAATTTACTTTACATACAAAAGCATGATTTGAAGATATCAACAAAGCTCTAAAAATCTTATATGCATACAATAAATAGTATCCCATTATCACTGCCTCATTTATATTCCTTCCTTATTTGTCTCCATTTGTTAAAAAATATTCTTATATTATTACTTTGAGTATTTTTAATTCTTTCTATTGTGGGGATCCATAAAATATAAAGGCTTAGTTCTCTTCCACCTTACTTCCTTCTACACACACACACACACACACACACACACACACACACACTGCTACTGCATGATATACCAGCAAGAGCCACTTATTTCTCTGAATAAGATATTGTCTTAATTACTTTCCATTTGCCAAGACAAAATACCTGATGTCCCAACTTAAGGGAGAAAAGGTTCATTTCAGCTCATAGCTGTGAAGGTTTTGGTCCATAGTCAGAGGGCTCCAAAGCAAGGTGACATAGCAGAGATGTATGGCAGAAGAGAAACAGTCCACTGTACAGCAGGCAGGAGAAAGCAACAGGCAGCAGCCCTTCTTTTCCCTTTGAATTACATTCGAGCTACAACCCTATTGATGGGCGCTACCCACAGCCAGAATCATGCTAAACAAATTAGTGGACTTATCTGATTATCACAAACCCTAATCTATATTCACACACCCTAGTTCAAACTACCTGTGAAAAGCTCCATCTATGAGCACATAAGGCTTTGGGAGACATCAAGATAAAAACGACAGATGTTACTGAAATATACAGCAATGTTCATTTGTTTATGCAATGTCTACTGCTGCTTTAGTGCTGGAAGAGCAGAGTTGAGTAGTTTGTGACAAAGACTATATACACCAAAAGCCTGAAATATTTAACAGGCTTTTTACAAAAATCTTTGCCAATTTCCATCAATCCCTGCATTTCACCAGCACAGTTTCACTGAATTTGAGTTATGGATCAATGTTCAGTGTTGCTATTACTATGACTATTTAAATCCCATGGCTAACTGAATCATGCAGTATGAATAATTCTCCTTTCCTGAGGATTTTATTTACACTTTTATCTATAATTACCTTTTTATTTGTTTCCTTCCTCATAATTCTTTGTACTTCATATTAACTCAACTCACTCCAGGTTTGTGAGTGTATTGGACTATATCTATTCTCTTGTTGATATTATTTACTCTGCTGCTCCAATAGGAACTGGTTGCTGTCTAGGTCTGGAGCATAGCCACCACCTTGGAATCTGCCCTTATTGTGCCTCTGTCCTGTACTCAGTCCCCTGTTTCTAAGATTTATGCCATTCACTTATTTTTCAGAAGCACATATTTTACTTCTGACACAAGAAGAAATGCATGGGAGATGCATTTTTGCAGTCTTCTGATGTCTGAAAATGTCTTTTTTCTATCTACACAATATTTCTTGTTAGATTTCATATCTTAGCTCAGCAACTATAACAATATATAAGAGACTGGGTGACTACATGACAGACATTTATTTCTCGTAGTCTAGGGGCTTGAACAGATTAGGGATACCAGCAATGTCAGGCTTGGCAAGGGCCCTCTTCCAATTTTACAAATAGATGTGTTCTTTTTTCCTTTTCAATAATATTTTATTCATTTTAATGAGAAAAGAAGATAAAATAGCAATGAAACTTTCAAAACAGGTTAGCAGGATAGTTACAATAACTAACACATTGCATATTGTTGTCTTCTTAGTGATAGCTGTGTTCTTGGTGAAGTCTCACATGTCAAACCTGGAGAAAGAGAGAGAAATTTAGTCTTTTATTCTTTCCATACAGACACTAATCCAGCATGGGATTCTAATTGGATGACTCATCTAAAACTCCTGAAAGTCCCACTTCTTAGTATCACTCTGAGGTTAGAATTTCAACCTTGGAGGGGCAACACATTCCGTCCGTAAGAAGGGGTACAGATTTCACGGTAGAAAGGATTCTTGCTTGGAAGTCTCACGGCAGTCTTCAGTGTCTTCAGTGCTCCTGTTGAAAGTCTGATACCATTTTGCTTCCTGATTATTTGGAGGTTTTGAATGCTTTTCTCTTTGTAACTCCAGTCGTCTACTTTTCCCCAGTATTTTGAAATTTCACAGTGTGGCTTGACTTCAGTCAGATTTCTTTGTGCATAAGGCCCTAGGTAGATCCTTTCAGTCTGGAGGGTCTACCTCCCTTAACTTAAGGGAATTTTGGAATTATTTAATTATTTCCTTCTTGCAAATTTTCTGTTCTTTTCTAGAACTCTAGTGATTTGAAGTTTATAGGTTAAAATTATGCTCTAATATTATTTGATTTTCTTTCATTTTTAGTCCTGTTGTGGTTTTGTTGTACATTCTAGAAATTTCTGAACTCCATCTTTCAGCCCTTCTAGTGAGTTTTTTCATTTTGTTTTCAGTGTGCTCTTATTCTGCTCCCTGGATGTTATTTTCCCATAGGCTTTTATTCTTTTTTGGCTCCTGATGTGAACTCTCACGGTACCTTGCCATGAGCTCCAGACCTTTGCCTGGATCCTTTGGATCTCCAGCACACAGACAGCCCTTGTACACTGCTCCACACCAGACTCTGTGTGAGGCCACTGCAAGCCGAACTTGCAAATTCTTATATATTTGTATATCCTAAATTAACTCATTCTGTAGTTAGCACTGAATGATGCAAAGCCAGAGATAAATCACATGAACTTTGTTCTTTGTGACTAGTTGTGCCCATAAAGCCTCATGTAGTCATGCGACAGACTTCTAGAGTTTGTGATTAACACATGATCCCTTGGGATTTTAGGTGAGAGTGTTACTGGGATTATGGGTGTGAGTGCTACAGCCAGCCTGGGGCAGATAGCCTGAATGCAACCTAAGGGAGGCAGACTTGCTCTCTGCTGTCATTGTTGCCACTGCTCCTCGCTTTTGCTCTTGCTGTTTTGCTGCCTTCTGCCACCATGAACTGCTGCCTCTGCCATGTGCCCCTCTGCCTTGGAGCTAGCGGAGTATTGACTGAAACCTCCAATAACTGTGAGATAAATAAACATTTCCTTTCTTCATTTTGAGTGTCAGGTATTTGTCCCAGCCATGAGAGAAGAGTAACTGAGAACAGTTTTAACAAACTTACAGTTTTCTAAATAAAATATTCTAAGATGAAATTAGAAATTATGTGGTAGATTTTATTGTTTCTCTCCAGTAAATGCTACCTTTCTTACAGGAGGATTATAATTCCTACCCCATTAGTATCAAATTGATCATCTGATTAGACTTGTCCATTAAAATAAGAATGAATATGACACATACTACTTTAAAGCAGAAGCATTAAAGATACTGTTTGGTGCTGCAATGTTTGCTTCTATTGTAGTCATGAGAACAAAGGTCCCAAATAGAGCCTGATTACTTTTCTCAGATTCGGAAAAGACAATATAGAGAAGAGCTACAGCTAATGAGTAGTAGAGCTTATTTGATATTAAGCAATCATTCAGCCTAAGCAGAAGATATGTATATCTAGTGACAGTGTCATGGATATGCAACCCAAGAAGAGTCATAAGGATTGAAGTACTAAAATTCAAGAAACTCATCCTATAAACTTGTCATGTAGCAGAGAATCCTATGGTCATCATCTAAGGACATTTAAATTTAGCCCAAAGTCCTTGGGTGCTAGGAAATATTGCTTATCAGATCACAGGTCAGTTTGCTTCATTGCTGAGATTCAACTTCTTAAAATATTACAATAGGCTTCCCCTTACTGGTTTTCATCCAATAGTCTGTGGCCATCCAAGTCAGTCTACCTTACACAGACTAGAACATCAACTACAGTATTAGAAGTCTAGTAAAGTTCATTTCATTGGAGAACCTAGAAGACGAAACTGGAGCTATTTTATTTTTGCTCAACAAAGACATTCTTTAGAAACCAAATTTTCCATGATTCTTTGTATATTTCATGAATAGAAATAATATCTTTAAAACAAATTTTCCTTAGTTTTACAACTTTAAATATTAGGGAAAGACATAATCAGTGATGTTGACCTTTATTAAAATAAATTATGAGTATTTTGCCAAAATATTTCTAAGAGAGTCTATTTTTTTTTTTTTTTTTTTTTGCAGAACCAGGGATTGAACTCAGGACCTTGCATTTGCAAGGGAAGCACTTATTCCACTGAGCCATCTCCCTGGTCCCTTGAGAGTCTTTTTTAAATAATTTTCTTTATTTTGAAGAGCAAAAACAAAAGCAAGAAAAACAAAAACAAACACAGAAACAGAATAGCATACATCTGTTACAGATTTTCAACATAAGAATTGCTGATTAACAATGATTGATATATTACCTTTTTATCATCAAATTTGTTGCTCAGATTAACAGATATAGTTATCCAAGACCGGTCATATAATCATAAACACAGGATTTGGTTAACATGTCTCTTTTAAAGGAAGGAAAGGTTTATTTAGCTCACAGATTGTGGAGGTTTCAGTCCATATTCAGCTCGTCCAAGGCAAACTGGCACATGGAAGAGGACAGCAGGACATGCTGGTAGAAAACAGCAAAACAGCAAGAGCATAAAGGGGGGAGCAGCAGTCAATATGTCTTGAAAACAATACACATTTTTAAAAACTTCGAAACACTTAAGAGAACTATAGCCGTATGTAGATGCCATTACATTTCTAGGAACCCCATACAGATATTATGTGAATAAGCTTTGCACTGATTTAATATTTTATTGTTTTAAAATACAAAGAAGGGAAAATTTTAAGGGAAAGCGAGCCTCTCAGCAGCTCCAGAAAGTAGAAGAAAAATATGGTCAAGAAAGAAGAAAACAGGAATTTAACTTGGAGCAAACTGCTTTCTTTTCTGTCATTGATCCTTTCTATTTAATTAGAAAAGTAAATCATGAATACATACTTATAAAAAATTCAAATACTATTGAGCTCTACAGATCATACCATCCAATAAGACTTTCTGTAATACAGAAGTGCTCTACATTGTGCTGTTCAATAATGTAGCCATTAGCCACCTGTGGCTTCTGAGTACACTTGAAGTGGAATTGAGGAATTGTAATTGAAGAACTCATGTTCAACCCTATTTAATTTTAATTAGCATATATTTAAGTACTCATACATATGTGGCATCTGCCACATTGGACATTGCAGATATAGGATAAAAGGTAAAATCACAGTCATCTTGGAAGCCCACAAGAAGTGCTCGTTACTGCAGCAGCAAGCAGAAACACCAAAAGAACACAGGGATTTGGAAGCAAATTTATTTATGTCTACAGGCACCAATTGAGGTCATTCCCAACATACCAGATCCTCTGGTGGTATACGGCTTACACTGATAATCCAGGAGGAAGTAAAGAAGCAGAATGGTTTGCCAATTGGGGAACGGTTTTGTACAGTGTGCATCATAGTGAGCACTTATGCATCACAGTGACCAGCCATCTCTAAGAGTCAGGCGCAGCCATTATTACCTGGACAGCTAACAAACTGAAGTATACTTGTTGTGGCATTTTCTGCTACATTATAGGTTCATGTATTCTGTTGGAAAATTGGGAGTTGTGTACTAATATAGTAGTTTACTATGGTGACTCTGAAGTCAGAAAGCCTGCACTTAAATCCTATGCATATCATATACTAGATATATGACCTGAGCAAATTCATTCACTTGCCTGTCTTCAGTTTTCTTACTTATAAAGTGGGACTAATAACATTGACTACCTCTTTGGGATCTTGTGGAAAGTAAATTAACCCTATTTAATTTACTTTATTTAATGTAGTATAGTGAAAGCCCTTAGAAGAGATTCTCACATGTGATGAATGCTCAATAAACATTATATATTAATTTTAATATTATTGTGTATCTGTCATTAGGTGGCTTAGTTTGCACTTAGATGTCTTTGTGTGTCAAAACATAGATCTACCTTATTTTTTAATTGTGAACTCTAAAATGACAAAGGTAATGATAATACATGGCAAAAAATCCCAGGATATTAAAAATACCCTGACTTTCAGAAATAATAGAATAGATGATCCAGATTAACTTTTCTCTAAGGACACTAGAAGGATTGGTAAGAGACCTCGTGTGCAGAACAGAAGCCCAAGGAATGAGCTCAATCCTTGACCCTGATGCCTCCCTGACAGGCAAACAGAATTCAGATGACAGAACTGTCAAAGACTTTGAAATATATTACCTAAACCCCCAAGGAAACAAAAATCAAGACTGAGAATTTTACAGAAAGACTAGAAATGACACATAAAAAGCAAATAAAAATAAATCACACACTGCGTGGATTCAACTTCAGATTGGAACTATCTGAAGAACAAACTACTGAGTTGGAAGTTAAGTCAGCAGAAATGTCTTAGAATAAAGAGAAAAGATAGAAAACCCACAGAAGAGAGTGCACGTATTAGTCAGGATTCTTCAGAGCAAAAGAATGAGTAGGATTAGAAGGAGATATATAAAGGTAGATTTAATAACATTAAACAGATTCTTACAGGGATTGCTTCATATAATTGTTTTTTTTTCCATTTATTTTTATTTTATTGAAATACAAATGTCAATCAAACAGTTTCAAAACACCATAACCATACAGAGTCGATGAAATAATACATTGCAAACTGTTTTCATAACGTTTTGGTATTGTACAAGGTGCATACATGGTATTATATTTACATGTTTTTATACAGCTGAATTATATCAAAGATTGAATAATTATTTACCTAGTGGTTGACCATAGCACTAAAAGCCGACATAATATCCTGTCCAACCACCATTAGTGCAGATCTTGCCTCTCATAGAATTATGTAGAAGCACAGCGTTATCTATCCCAACTGTACTGCTTCATATAATTGTTAAAGCCAAGAAATTCCTCCTTATGCCATCTGTAATCTGCAGAACCAGGAGAGACAGTTGTATAATTCAGTCAGAATGCAAAAGTCTAAGAACCTGGGGTAGAGGGGAAGTTGCTTTTATGGGTCTTGGAGGCTGAAGGCCTGAGAGCAGAGAGCTTTGACACCCAGAGCAAGAGAAGGTAGATGTTTCAGCTCACTGAATTTGTCCTTCCTCTCACTTTGGACTCTCAGTGGACTAGCCAATGCCTACCTGTGTGCATGATAGTGGGCCTTTTTTCCTTGACTTACCAGTTCAAATGCTAACTGTCTTCTAGAAACATTTTCACAGACACTCCCAGAAATGACATTTTGCCAGATCTATTAGCTTTCTCCTTAAGGAGACAAAACTGCCCATGCCCACAACTTAAGAGGAAAGGAATTTATTTTGACTGACAGTACTAGTGGGTTCAGTCCAGTATCGACCAGCTCCAAGACAGAAACCATTTCTATTGCAAAAGGGAATAAGAGTATAGAGAGAAACTGAATCAAAGCAAGACTCAAATCAAATAGTGCAAATATTAAATTGTGTAGCTCCAAGTCTAGCACCTGGGGCACACAGTGAGGAGATGTGAACTCCAAAGAACTAGTGCAGTCCAACCCCTGGGGTATTGCTAATTGCAGGACACTTGGCCTGTCTCTTGGACTGATTCTCCTCACTAGTTCTCTTTAGCAGACATTCTACATTCCTAGCATCTCCAACTTCCTGGGGTCTCTACTGTACCTTTGGCTTCACTTATACAACTGCACACATCATGTTGCCTTCTCAGAGACACATTGTCTGGCATCTCAGACCTTCCTTTGAAATCTGGATGAAACTTCCATGGCCCTGCTTTTGATAACAAAAGAAAGTCATCTTTCTTGGCACTGAAGCAAAATTTCCTAGTACCTGCAATTTAAATAAAGAGAGGTTTATTTCATGTCACAGTTCCAGTGGATTCAGTCCATGCAAACTAGCCCCAAGACAGAAACCACATGGTGAAAGAGCCTGACAGGAGGAAATGACCCACATCGTCATGTATAGGAAGTAGGGAAAGGGACAAAGAGTGAGAAGCAAAAGTAAGAACTGTCCAAGCACTGTCTAGGCAGGTCTTACTTCCTAACAACTTGTGTAACTATCAGTTTATTAATAGATACATATAGCTCCCCAGAGATCCAATGACTTTCCAAAAGCCTCACTTCTGGACATGAGAATTTTGGAGGACAATGGAGATCTAAAACATAACACTAGCTACCTGAATACCCCTTGACTCAGTCAATTTGCCACATGTTAATCATCACAGAGTAAAGATACTTAGGGTTATGTGAAGTCTAATTTCTATTTAGATGAATTCTCATTATGAGACAAGGTAAACCATTGAAGAATAGTAATATTTGAATCAATAATGGTTGAGAACTTTACAAAACATGAAAAATATAGATCAATATGTCAAAAATATGTCAAACAGCCCTATAAGTCACAAACAGAAAATAAAGCAGAAAAAAAGAAACACTGGCTGTATCATAAAAATAGGGTAAAATAAAGACAAGAACATCTTAAACAACCCTAAAACATTCTAAACCTTCTAAAGAACAATAACACTGAATTAATTTTCACAGAAATAACAGAATCCTAACTTCAGATAAATGACTGCTTTGAAGTCTGCAAGAAGAAAAAAACTATCAACCTAAAATTACAGTGGATATATATATCCACTTCTGGACATGAGAATTTTGGAGGACAATGGAGATCTAAGACATAACACTAGCTACCTGAATACCCCTTGACTCAGTCAATTTGCCACATGTTAATCATCACAGAGTAAAAGATACTTAGGGTTATATGAAGTCTAATTTCTATTTAGATGAATATATATATATATATATATATATATATATATGGCAGAATGAAACCAAATAAAAATGAAGATAAATATGTATGATACTTAATTATAAACCCAAAATAATAAACTTTAAAATGGTTTAGAGTGTATTTCAATTTAAATACATATATGAGTCACAGTTGGGAAATTAAAATTAAAGTACATAAAATGTTTGCATTATTTGGAAAGAGAAAAATTATCAACTAAATTACACTTCTGTAAATTAAAGTTATAAGTTGTATTATCTATTAAAACATTTTTTCATTCCTAATACACACA
>PVKA01012528.1:9333-57650 GCA_004027165.1 Ctenomys sociabilis
AAAAAAAAAAAAAAAAAAAAAAAAAAAAAAAAAAAAAAAAAAAAAAAAAAAAAAAAAAAAAAAAAAAAAAAAAAAAAAAAAAAAAAAAAAAAAAAAAAAAAAAAAAAAAAAAAAAAAAAAAAAAAAAAAAAAAAAAAAAAAAGGAAAAGAAATTAACAAAAATCCCAAATAAAATAATGCATTGTCATTGTTATTAACATTATTATTTAAATTATAAATAAAACGAACCACTTGATCGTAATAAGAATAAATCTTTATTTGAGAAGGATTACAGGGCTATTTTCAAGAAACAAAATTTAGAATGCACTTAAAAGCAGATTTCAGTCCATTTCTTGGGCTTACCCAAGAGGGTGCCTTCCCCACCCTCTGTCCCTTTCCTTGTGTGCTTCCAGGGTAGAATCCATGTCAAGGGAGGCAAATAGAAACACAAACCCCTTGCTTCAGGACATGGAAGGTCTTTAGGGTACTTGGGCAGAAGCTCCGCCGTGGGCTGCTGCTCATGTTGGAAGAAAAAAAAAAAAAAAAAAAAAAACACAACAACTTGACTCCGATAATTGTTTAACAGCAGATTTGGAAAAGCTGCAAGCAAAGTAAGAAGGTCCACAGGTCCCGCGTGCCAGGATGGTGTCACAGCGTCAGTACTCCTGACACAGACTTGCTCCAGTTTGTAAGTGTGAGCAGCAGGCGCTCCCAGAAACTAGAGCGCCTTAAGGGGACCCCTTTCTGAGGCCAAGCCTCATTCTTCTAGCGGTGGGGCATCGCTTCAGGCTACCAGGGAGGCCCATCCTCTTCCGCTGCGGAGCCTTTTGCCCTGGCACCCTCATGTGGTTTTCATTTACACTGTGTTGTGTCTTGACCAGAGATCTCGCAGGTGAGCCGTACTGTACAGGGTCTTCCGGACCTGAATCCGTAGCAACACGCTCCTTGATGATGACATGCATTTTAAGAAAAAAGAAGCCCTGAGTCTTCTCCCACCGTCACCCCTCAGCCTCCGCACAGCTGGGGATCACAGGCAGACCCGTTGATGGTGGTGCCTGAGGATTTGCAGTCCTCCTAGAAGGAGGCTGGTGACCATCTTGGCTTGTGTCAGTCTCAGCAAGGTGGATGCAAGCTGCCTGCAGGGTGACACCACCCTATGCCTTGGGAGAGAAGCTCCAGGGCTTTCTTCCCCAGTAGCAGGTGCCAGAGTTACCCTATTTTATGAACAGGCAGATTTACCCTAAGTGTAGTACAATGACAAGCATTTGTATAAAGAAAACAAATTAAATACACAATGTCTGACTATTAACAAAAGAAGGTCACGGCATAGTAACCACAAAAATGGAGATTCCTGACTCCTTTACATTCCTGTTCGAGTGTTTTCAACTTGCAATACATGGAGTGTGGCATGAGTGCTGGGAATACTTTTATTTTTTAGCTGGTGAAGTTCTTTATCGTTCCTTTTGAGGGTCAGAGATTCAGCCCACAGCTATGCCCCAGAAGACCCTACTTGTTGGTCTGAGTTAGAACTGGGGTGATTTCTGGTGCTCTACAAGGTGGATGGGATCTCAGACACACAGGGGAGGAAACATACTGGCATTCTGAGATCTCAGGTAGAAGCCCATGACCCAGCCCTCCTCAGCTTGCACAGTGTAATCATAAATGGGCGGCCCAGAAGGCAGCACCCGAGCAGCGCACAGAGGAGTCCGAATGGCCAGACTCCACCACATTCCACGCCAGGTGACAAGACCCTCCCACACCGTCACGACCAAGGGCCCTGCCCCACACAGCTGATGGGATATTGATTTTTCTAGTGGGCTTTTAATAGACTCTTATCTGAGATTATGTTCTTGCTCTTGCTATCTATAGAAATAGCACCTGAAGAAAGGCGGTTATTAAGGGGGCCGGGGGACGACCTCCCCCCTGCTACCCCGCCAGGCCTCAGCACGTTTTCCTTTCGCCTCTTGGTCTGGGAACTGTATTTCAGTCCTCGCAGATGCTCAATAAGAAGGGGAAAAAAAGCAGCTCAATTTTCAGAAATTTGATGTAAAAGAAGACTTTCTGGGAGACTTCTTAATTAATTGTTTCTTGTTTCTGTAACTTTTTCCTTTAAAATAAATGTTCTTTTCCAGACAAGCTGCGGGGATGGCAGGAAGAATTTCCGTGCGTCGTGCCCATCCGGTCGGCCGTTATTAATATTGTGTCACGTCTCCTGCCCCCTCCTGTTTGTGGGTTTGGGCGTTGTGATGTTTTTCTGAACAAATGGGCCAGACGCTGCCATCATAAGGCCATCAGGGGTTCCGAAGGGAAAGGATGCTTGCTCGCCTCAAAGCCCTCAGAATCAAGTCACGGCAGCATTACAACTGCTACCTGTGCTGCGGATTCTCCTTCGACCTCATCAGACTCCAGAATTGATGACCTTGATGGTATTTTAAGATCCAGGTCAGAAGCAAGTATTCTTTGTTAGATTTTCCAGTGATTTATGCTACGTTAAATTTTTTCAAAGCCACAGAATCGTTTTTGCTGTTATTGGGAATATGTCGCTTTCAGTTGGGTCCTGTTTCCTTATGGTAAGATTTAGGTAAGCAATTTTTAGTAGGGCCATGCTAAAAGCAGTGAGATGATGCTGGGTTTCATCCAGCTGCTGCTGAGGCTGTATTTGACGGCTTGCTCAGGGTTATGCTGGCCACACACTGAATCCCACCCCTTCTCGCTGCTAAGTAGGTTCCGAGAAGCCACATGGAGACAGTGTGAATATCCTGTTTCACATCTAATTCTACCCACTAGTTTGATACATCTGTTTAACTAAATTACCAGGATGCTTCTACCTTGATTATTTCTTCTACATTTGTCAGTTACCATTATACTATAGAGAAAAGATTCATTTTCTCTCATTTCTGTGCTTATAATTAAGAACCCTAGAATGGGTGCTAGATGTGTTCATTGCTGCACAAGTTCCAGATTTCTAGTACCTTTGAGGAGCAAAGCTAGAGAATATGTCATGTGGACACAGGTCTACCTTAGAAAATATGTATATATGCTGATATTTTCAATATGAATGCAACATGAGAGGATCAAGGATCTGGGCTTCATCCCCAGCACTACATGCCATGGATGTGGCCCTGGGACCCCAGGAGCACTGTGCTGGCCACTGGAATTAGGCATGGTTGGTCATACCTGTAATCCCAGGGCTGTGGAGGCTGAGACAGGAAGATCACCATGATTCTGAGCTGCATAGCAACACCCTATATCAAATAAATAAATAAATAAATAAATAAATAAATAAATAAATAAATAAGCAAATGAAAATTCTTTTCTTTTCTTTAGGAAAGCATCTACAGGGTGTTCAGGATCTCACTACTAGATCAGACTCTTAGTGATCTGCCTGTTTACAGCCTTCCAAGACCTGAGATCAGAGGCAGGTGCCACCACGCCCAGTCTCAGTCACCATCTCAGCGTGCCCTGGGGGTGGGGCTGGCACTGCAGGAGAGCTACTTTTCTGGCCCTTGAAAACTTATTTTCTTATCTGTGTCCTTTTACAGGAAAGCTAGCTATAAATGCTTATAGGCTTATGCATCTGTCTCTTTCAAGCAGCGGTGGGAAAACTCATCCTGTTTCTCCGTTTGTGTTGTAGTGCACAGGAATCCATTGTTTGAATGGACCATGGCTTTTTCAAACAGACTTTCACACCAGAGCACTGAAGAAAAATGTGATATTTTGTAACCTTAAACAATGCATCTTCAGAATAATGTATAGGACTACAAGATAAACCCTGAGGGGACTTCACTGACCACATAAGAAACATAAAGTACATGTGTCGGTATATAAGTCTTGCTCTATCTAGGTCTTAACCATCCACCAGAAAAGTATAAAAATGAAGTATACATCACGGGACCATAATATTAAGCTGAGCTTTAAATGACCATGGTCGACAACTTCTTTGAATAACTCACTATTGTTGTGGAATGCTGGACTGTGCTGGATTGTGTTGTTGAGTTCAAACACCTAAGTTAGTTGAATGACAATGGAGTGCCCACCTTTGACAGGTGTAGACAAAGGAAGGGTTATAGAAAGAAAAAATCATGATGTGTGTGTATAGACAGTACAGTTGGGATAGATAACACTGTGCTTCTTCATAATCCTATGAGAGGCAAGATTTGCACTGATGGTGGTTGGACAAGATATTATGTCGGCTTCTAATACTATGGTCATCCACTAGGAAAATAATTATTGAATTTTGATATAATTCAGGTATAAAAAATAAGATAATTAAACAGCTACACTAGTAATTTACTGATAAGAGACATCTGCTATAATAATGTCTGTAAGTATAATATCATGTATGCACCTTGTACGATACCAAAACAATATGAAAACAGTTTGTAATGTATTAATTTATCGAATCTGTCTTGTTAAGGTGTCTTAAAACTGTCTGATTGATATTTGTACTTCAATAAAATAAAAAATAAATTAAAAAAACAATGCAGCTGTTGCGAACCTCTACTGCTGTGTGTTCACAGAAATAAGCGCCTCCTAGCGGATGGGGCTAGCATAGCTCTGGCCATGGCTGCACAAGCTCAGGAAGGCAGAAGCCCACCCAGGTGTGGGCGACACCAGCGAACAGGCTGGTGTCCTGAACAGGACAAAGCGGAGGGCTTTCTTTCTTCTCTTTACTTTTGCCCTGTGCTATCATTGCCTGGCTTCCAGCCCCGACTCTGGGGCCCCCGCTGTGGAATCGCGTGGAACCGTGCATAGCGTGCCAGGCCATTGACCCTGCGCAGCTCTGTGGGCTCCGCACTGTGCACAGTCCCAGGCACTTCCTCTCTAGTGCGCGCGGCCGCAGTAAGCCCACACTGTGTGGCCTGGATCGCATGTTAAATTTGCCTCCCTGGTAAGCACTGACCGATGCAATAACCTAGTAGAGGTCTGTTTTCAAATAATAATAAATGACAAGAATCTGAATTACTGAGTCAAATGCAGAAGTAGATTTGACAGTTTTGCCAAAATTCCTTCCATCAGCTCTGTGCGAGTAAGAGTGGCTGCTTCCCCACGACCATACCAAACAGAAAGGCTTGTCAAATTCTAATGTTTCCATCCTCAGAAGTGAAAATGATGTCTCAGTGTAATTCGGATTTGCATTTCTCCTATTATGAGTGAAGCTGAAATTTCTTATTTAGTTGTTTTTGATAGATTTTTGTGAGTCACGTGCTATGGCCCACTATATAGCAGGTTTGATGCTTTTTCCATTAAATTTCAAAAATTCATTGCACAGATTTGCATATTATTATTTATGTACACATTATATCTGAAAAATGTTTATAAATTATTCATGAATGTATATATTTGTATATATACAAATATTTAAAATAACAAATATTTCTCCTAGTTTTTTATTTTACTTCTGATTTTGATTATATATTTTATGCTATGCAAAGTCAATATTTCACATAAATGACTTTGTTGGGTTTTTTGTTGTTGTTGTTGTTTTTTGTGTCTTTTTGAGACAGGGTCTCACTATGCAGTTCAGGCTGGCCTTAAGCTCACTTTGTAGCTCAGGCTGGTCTCAAAGTCACAACAATTCTCCTGCCTCAGCCTCCCGAGTGCTGAGATTACAGGCATGTGCCACATAAATGACTTTGAAGACATTAAATATCTACAAGAAAATAATATGAAGCATGGTCACTATTCTATAATTGATGATTTTTCCTAAATTTTGACTCTTAAATGGGTATCTTTATATACGCAAGTTATATAAAATTCATGTGAAATTCTGGTATTAGGCAAATGGTTTCATTTTTGCATTTTAGTTTTAGTTCTTCAGCTTTTGGAGGGCTTTTCTTTTCTTTATGCAGTTTTTATTTAATGTGAGGTATGTACATCAGTTTATTTCTTGCATGTAGTCATTCAGTTCTTTCAGAACTGCTTAGTAAATGTGAACCTTGAGGCCAGGGAGATGGCTCAGTAGAATAAGTGCTACCCTGGCAAGCACAAGGGCCTGAGTTCAATTCCCAGTTCCACAAAAAAAAAAAAGTGAACCTTTACTCCCATAACGTGAGATGCTGACCTCCCCATATACCACACTGTCCCACACATTCTCATCTGTTTCTGAACTGGTATTCCACTCCTCTGGTTGCAACTCCCTGATCCAGTTCTGATACCACCCTGCCCTAGGCCTTTCGAGTATCTCTTCAGTCTAACCTCTCATTGCTTTCTTTTCCAGTTTGTCCCCATTACTTATTTTCATTATCCTCATGCACTTTAATAAGGACAAGACTTGCTGACAGTTATGGGTTTGCATGGATTTGTGACTTTACGTAGGAGGAACTGATCTATCTTTCAAATGGATTTTCCACGTTTGTTAGCTATATTCCTAAGTATTTTTCTTTGTATTTTCTGTTGTGTGATTTCTCCCATACTTAATTCCCTAATTGGTTGTCACTTTATTTATGAATACTTCACTAATGTAATTAACTAATTAGGTTCTTCACAGTGTCCCCCTGAGCCCCTTCCTGTGGCTCGGATTGTGTATGCTGGTTTTATCATCAGTCCTCTGAGGTCTTCCCCAAATAGATTCAGTCTGAAAGTGGAGAGTTTCACTGCTTCTTGTCCAGTAACTAGGCCCAATATTGATTTATCTTGAATAACTAGATTGGTAAATAGCTCTAAATCAATTACAAAAGTAATAGTAGATGAGTTCATGGGTCCTTGGCTTGTCTTGATCTTATTGAAAATATCCTTTGGGTTTTCCCACTTCCATTATTCTTAATGCACTGGCTTTATGAATGAGACTAGTGTCTTTCACTATGCTGCAGAAAAATCTGCCAATCCCACACTCTTGTGTTATTTATTTTTAAATCAGTAATGCCATTGAATGTGTCAAACTTTTGTTTTTGTTTTTGTTTCTCCTTTTTGTCTAGCATCTGTGGAGTTAATTATGTTATAAATGATTTTGGTCTATAATTTTCTTTTTTGTGCTTCCTTCATCAAATCATTAAAAACTTGATAGAATATACATGTGTTTTTTATTAGATTTATTTATGTTTCTATCTTTTATAGAGATTAATGAGTTTGGAGAAAACAGTCTGGATATATTATCCATTTATCCATTAAAGCAATGCAACATCTATGATTCATAAAGACCAAGATGAAAACATGAAGAGCCATACAATATTTCTGAAGATTCCGGAGCTATAAGCCAAGCCAGCCATCTGTTAAACTGTATTTTGTCCTTCACTTGGATAAATATAGTTTCCTAAGGACCCACAGGGTCGAGGCTGTACTGAGAATGCTCACACCACTCTGTGGATCAGCGCAATAGATACGGAGAGTGGGGACCTGCTCGCACTTCCTCTTCCTTCTCTTTCCCCCCCAGTCACAGCAGCATATGTGTGTGGCCATCAAACCTGCCCATCTCCCACACATTCCTGTCCTCCCTGCTGTCCCCCCTTGAGCCCACTTATTGGCCAGTTTTGCCTTACAGGTGCCCATTTGGGTCAAAGCCTTTGAAGTCTATGGAAAATAATTTGGGTTTACTTGATCATATGCCAAAAAAAAAAAAAAAAAAAAAAAAAAAAAAAAAAAAAAAAAAAAAAAAAAAAAAAAAAAAAAAAAAAAAAAAAAAAAAAAAAAAAAAAAAAAAAAAAAACATAGCACAATACAATAAAAAAGAATGATGTGGCATTGGGGGGGCCAACTCTAGTTGGCACTGTGACTCTTGTTACCTAGACAGGACCATAGGGAAATGCTGTCCTTGCCTCAGCCTAAAAGCAATATTATAAAGAAGGAGGGAAAAAAAGTCCTTATTAAATTTATGTAGTTTGCCTCTGTGTGTGTGTGTGCGTGCATGTGTGTATGGGTGTGTGTGTATTTAACATTACTAATAGCAATATTGGCAATTGGATTGTAGAGTAGAATCATTTGGAAAACAATTTCATCATGTGTATATATTTAGCTAACAGTCACACATGTAGGCATGAGAGAATTTGATCTTCAACTGAATAGTAACAATCTAGAATAGTGATGTCAAGCCTTTTGGAGTTCTGAGGGATAGAAAGACTCACACACAGGCCCACAGTTCACCACCACTGATCTAGAAGCTTTAAATTGGTAAATGACAGTTTTAGAATTATTTATGATTTTTCCCAAAGAAGAAACTCTGGAAATCTCCAAATCTAAGAGATTAGGTGTACCAGTTAGAGTTCACTATTGAAACACACTGAAGGTAAAGCATACAAGAGGTACTTAGAGGACTTACAAGGCAGGCTAGCCACCCTCCTGTGAAGTTGGAGTGGAAGAGTGCACGTCAGCCACCACCTGCCAGGGCCACAGTGTCCAGGTGAAGTGTACAGGCCTGGGGCTCACTGCAGAGTCAGCTAAAAGGCCTGTGGGAAAGCAAGCCTGGGGACCGTGTTGAGGAGCAGAAGCGTGGGTCCTGGAAGCCTAGAGGACTGCAGATGAGTGTCCAGCACAGGGTTCCCTGAGCAAGAAAAAGGTTTCCTTTTTGATTCCATCCAGGATCCAAGCAAGGGTGGGAGGGTCCTCTCTGGTCAGGCTCCAGCCTGCGGGTCACCTGTAGGCACAGCCAAAACTGTGCTGCAAAACCCACATAGACTACTACACCTGGGGAGGTGTCATCTGAAATTGAGTTCAGCAACTGAAAGAAACATCTTTTAGGCTGTACCATTGGCACCACAATTATGCATCACTTCATCTAAGTAAACTCCGTGGCCTACAGATCTTTCACATGGTACTAGCTCGTGTTTATGCTAAGATCTGAAGGAATTACTTTCCATGGTTTGTTTTTCTTAGTGTTTAGATTTTTAAAAATAATTTCTTCTTATTATGCTGTATAAAAATGTGACACAATCTGACCAACTGAAGTGTGAAGTCTTCTATTATACCAGCCATCATAGTTACCCCAAGTAATAAAATCATGCAGTTTTCAGTGATTTCCTTTCTTTGTCCCGAGTGTATTAATTCAGGATTTATAGTTGATACCTGCCTGAAACATACAAACATTAGCTAAGTTTTCAGAATTTAGAGGCAGATTTATATTCAAACAACCAATCTGCCATGATAAGCATTCCTTGAATGTGCTCAGAATGAATATGGAGGATAAAGGTGCTGGTCTGAGACCTGACTATTTATGTGAATTTTTATGATCTGTGCTGTCAAAGAATTTTTTTCTAGCTTAAATGTGTGCTGGAGCACTAAGACCATCAAGAACTTTCCTATTGTATAGGATAAGGTAAATTGCATTCTTTTAACCTGTATGAGTATATTTCTGTAAGCACAAATTATGTTGAAATAAAGTTCTACCCTTTGGTGCCAGGTTCAAAGTCAAGTGCTGATCTATGAACCAGTGTACACACATACACACACACACAAAAAGAAAAAAAATCCACGTGTTTGAAAGAGAGCTCCATTGTGACCAGAACACTATCTCCTAAGCCTTATTGCAAAGATGCCTGGTCCTGTAATGACTTGTTTTAGTTTTATTTTCTCTCAGAAGAGGTCGATAGGCTGACTGACCATTCCTGACAGTAATAGGTAGGGTTGGGGCACGACTTAGGGAGGGGGCAGGAATATTGGGGAAAGAAAACAATGTGATCATTCCTCAGTGCTTCCTGTTTCAGTCTTGTGTAGGCTGCTTAGCTAGGCAGTAGCAGGAGAACAAAGAATATGCAGAACTGTAAGAAAGACAAACAAACAACAACAACAAAAAAAGCAATAAAACAAAAGAAATACAGTTGTAGAAATAAAAAAGCAATTTTAATTTTACTAATGTCAACTAAAATAATGCTTTTAGTACTTTCACCCAAAGGTTTGACATTCACTTAGGGCTGCCTCAGCTACCCTCCAAGCCATCCGCAGCTCTAGAGCAAAATTCCTTCACTGACGATGGACATTGAATATAAAGTTGATGCTTCAGTAAACAACAGAGAGAAATCCTGAATGACCCTTGGCTTCAGGATGGTTTTCTGTCAGGAAAGGCATTCTTCCTAGTGCTCTGGTGGGTGTAAGATAGGGAAGCACCAATGAATGACACCAGGCCATGATTTTGCCCTGGGTATGCATCCAGGAGCAGATGCTGCTTCTGAGTTTGACTCAACTGGGAGCATGCTCAGAAAAAGCACTGCTGCTCCATTTTAACCAAAGGTTGTCATACCCATCCAGAAGGCCAGGTACAGGATAATGAAACAGAATTTAGACACAATTTGGAATACTGACAGCACTTGATAGAGCATTTCCAAAATCCCGAGTGATCTGAGGAGGAAGGTGGATTCAGAGAGTATCTGAGCTCCTCATGAGCTCTGAGCCCTCTCACAAGACACTGAGTTTCCCCAAGTCTCATTTGGAACACTGAAACAAGCTTTCCTGTTTTATCCTGTGCATTAGACAGTGTTATATGAAGGTCAAATGAAGATCTGTGCAAATGAGCTATAAAGAAAAAACATTATTTGCAACTTGCACCAAGATTATTATCCTCAGGAAAAAATGATTGTGCATTCAAAAGGCTTTATTTTAGTAGTATGAAGAAATGTATTTCTGTGAACATAGCTAATGAGGAACTAATGGCAGATGAAGCCATAGAGATAGAAAAGATTGAAATCCAAGACCAGAAACCATAGAACACTGAAAGAAAACTTAGGGAAAATGTTTCAGGGCATTTGCTTTGCTGGAGATTTTTGGGCTAGATCCCAAAAGCACAGGTAACAAATGCAAAAACTAACAAATAGCATCATAAGAAACTAAAAGTTTCAGTGTGAAAATAAAGCAACAGAATGGACACAAACCACAATCATGATGAAAATCTGAGCTGTACATGTGACAACAGAGAGTAGGTAAAGCCCTCTACTCAAAACATTAAGTCAAATAATTGAAACAAAAAGTAGACTAAAGCTATAAAAAAGTACTTTTTCAAAAGAAGACACTCAAATGTCCCACAGAGCTATAAAAATGATCAATAACATTAGGCATCAGGGAAATAAAAAATCAAAACCAAAGTGAGATACCACCTCATTCTAATTAGAACAGCCATTATTAAGAAGACAAGAAATAAGAACTGCTGATCAGGATATAGAAAAAGGGGATTCCTGTGCCATATTGGGGCAATATGAATTGCAACAGCCATCAAGGAGAAGAATTTGGAGGTTTCTCAAAACATTAAATATAGGACTGCCCTATAATCTAGGAATCCCATCACTGGCTACACATCCAAAAGCATAAAATCAAGACAGTGAAGAGACATCTGAACTCCCGTGTTTGTTGCAGCACTGCTAGTGGGAATATGGAATCCTCCTGATGTCCATCACTGGACCAATGCAGAGGAAAAATTCCCTGGACACATTCAGTGAAGAAGCTTTCAGCCATAGAAGGATGAAATAGCTTGTTTTATTTGACAACCAGGATGGATCTGGAGAAACTAATGATAACCACAATGAATCATGCATGGAAAGACAAACATCTCCTGATCTCATTTCCAAGTGGAGTCTCAAGGACTTGGTCTCACAGAAGCTGGAAATGGAATAATAGTGGATAAAATGAAGGACAGGGAAGATGGAGAGACTTATATTGGTATAAAACTACAACTATTTTGGGAAGCAAGGTCTGACTCTGCTGAACAACAGAGTGAACAGAATTGACAGCAATGAAGAACATGTTTTGAGTTAGAGGGGAGTATTTAAAATGTCCTCACCATAAAGAAATGATAAAAGCAGCTCTGGACAGATGAATTATTGAGTTGATCACTGTCCAATATGTGCCTGATTCAGGGACATAACTGAAAACCGATAGAAAGCACAAGGTCTGCTGTAGGACCTTTGCTAGCATCTGCCTCTGTTTCTGTGTTGTCTGCATCCAGCTCCTAGAGTCCTGGCTCTTTTTTATTTTGCTACCTAATGAGTTATCAGAATGCCACCAGGAGAAAAGCACAAAGTAACACAGGCTAAAGAGCAGAGGACAAAGTAGGAGTAGCCAGACAGAGTGCTGTCCATCAAGCTCCAAGGCCCCTCTGTGGGAGCCTCACACTCCCTTCCTTTGCTTCCATGGTTTAGATCTTAGGAAGCAATGCCCATTTAATCAAAATAATGGCATTCTCTTTTTGACAAATAAAATATTCCTATGATCATATTGGTTATTCCACAGTGATATTTATTACTCACGGACATCTTCAAGGAGAAACAAGACCTAGAAATTGGGAGAGAATCAAGAAGTTCTGAAATATTACTTCTTGACAACGAGGTATTTTCTAATGATCCTGGGTATGGGAGGCAGGGCTGCTGTTGGAACATGAAGATTAAAATCTGGCTGGAGGAGGAGTTGTGCAAATTTCCAAGAACGTTTGAAGAAAACTAGTCTGTGGGCAACAGTGCAGCACCGATGGTATGAATGCTCAGCTGAAGTGAAGGTGAGGCTACTCAAGCACAATAAAGAACCTGAGAGATGAATAGGAAGACATGCTGTTAGGGGTATGGCCATGCAAGTTAGGAGACCTCTAGAAGTTATCTATGTGGAAAGAAAGTACAGCTTTAGAAACTGCAATGGGAGTCCTATTGACTAGCATTACTTTGAATTGGTAAATAGTTCTATCAGTGACAGATTATGAATTCACTAGCAGAGTAATCCTCTCCCCCCCCCCAAAGAGATCTTTTCTTGTAGCTACATGTGGTGATCAATTTGAAAGGCCACAGCGAAGGAGGAGGAGCAAGGCCTGAGCAGTCATAGAGCCAGTGTTATGCTGGCCAGAGAGCAAGTCTCACCCACTTAAGCCAGCTCCTGATTGAACTCCATTCAAACTGTTTTTCATTCATAGTAAAGAGTGAACTAGCAGGCAGAAGCACCATCCTGCTGTGCCTTGGGAATATTATCCAGTGTTGTTTTCATTTTTGTGTTTTATTGCTTTCAAAGGAAGTAATGTTAAGACCCAGGGCATTCAATAATGAATGTCAGAATAGTTTTTGCACTGCTTTTGAGCATTATGTAACTATGAATGGATAAAATTTGACTTCTGGTACTTGGAGTGTTGTAAAAATTCAAATTTTACTTACTTCATTGAGTCAGGTATCTCTGATTCTAGAATCCAAGGCAGGAAGCGAAAACTCAGAATGGTGCACTGCCTTGAGGTCAGTCAGGCACTTGCATAAAACATAATTGCTGTGGTTTAGTTCAAGGGTTCCACTCAACCCCTGGTCCACTCATAGATGGGACTTTTGGAGGATGATTGAACCTGCGGTCCAAGGTGTTGCTAGGAAGAATTGGAGTTGTACAAGCTGAGTTACTGGGTGTGTGACCCTCTCCCTTGTTTCTGTCCCTCCTCAAGTTGAAGGTATTGAGTGTTTTATCCCAGTTCTGTGGAAAGTGACCAGGTCAATAAGTGCAACAAATGGCCATTGTCCAACAAATATGAAACAAACATTTTGCTCATATATTTTTTCAACTTACTTTGTAAATGTTTTCCATAAAATGTGCTTAGAATCACATATAAACAAGAAAAAAATATGAATTCTACTCTAATTGAGTTTACCTTTTCATGGAAGACATAAAATACATAATTATATTATTTTGTAATTTATGATTACATAAATACTTGAGTACTTGAAATAGAGAATTCAGGGCAGCATTGTTATTTAAGTTACTAGGCATACAGATTGGTATTTTTGACTACTGATCTCTGTGGCTGTCTTATTAAAGGGAGATGATTTTTTTTTTTTTTTTTTTTTTGGCAGAACCAGGGATTGAACTCAGATCCTTGTGCTTTTCAAGGAAGCGCTTATTCCACTGAGCCATCTCCCTGGCCCAAAGCGAGATGATTCTTAATCCACAAGTATATCTAACTCACAATAGAGACGCAACTTGGAATCCTTAACTTCTGTTGAGAAGGTTCAACTTTTGTTCTTAAAGTGAAAGAAAGGTTTTATTTTCCCGTCAGTTATTTTGAGCATGAAAGGGTTCAGCAGTAGTTCAAAATGCCAACCACATCCATTTGACTGCAAAATATGGCAAAGTGTAATTTCTAAGTGTTAATTATATCATCTAAGATTCAAAACAGCAGGTTTTGGTAGCATAAAATTCACCTCTGATAGAATCCATGCAAGTATAAAATGAAGAAACCAAATTATATTTAATAATTATACTTCACACAGAAAGAAATGAACTGTGGCATAAAGGAAAGAAGTGTGGAATATAGAGATACCAGGAAAACAAAATAAAAGCAAAGCAGTATAATTCCGTGCAATGTTGGAGTCTTACAGTTCTTACCAGAAAGAAAATAAATGTGAGTGATGAGTAACTATTACTGCTGCGATTTCCCACTATGTGAAAGAAAGGCAGGATTGCAGCCTAGTTTCCTTCCATCCTTTACTTTTTATTCCCAAATTTTCATAATAATAATCTAGACATAGTCAGTGTAGTCCTCACTTTTCTTTTTAGGAAAAAGATGTAAAGACCCAGGGTTTCCATGAGGAGCACCAAGGGTGGGTGACCAGGAGGGAGAGACATCAGCATTAAACCCAATCATAGTCTTCCGTTACTACCTAGGTGGCAAGGTGACAATGTGCCAACCTGATTAGAATTTTACATCAGTTTTCTATTGTTTCAGACTCTGGTGAGTTTCACTGAACATTTCATGAAACAGCATTTTGTAATAAAGTTCTATGGAAACTCAAATGCCAAGATGAATACAAAGCATGTACACAAATTCAGATCTGCACATCACTTGTGCCCTCTTCTATTCTAGCAATATTTATTACTCAAAGACTATCCTAAAAGGCAAAAATAGAAATGGAAGTGAAAGACAGAGACTCACAAATTGGTGAGCAACATCAAGCAGTTTCAAGATGTCTCTTCTTCAGGTGAGGCTACTGACAGTGAAGGAAACATTTCTGTATCGTGGATAATGTTTCCTCTTGGGGTTGGACTATGTCCTGACCTAGAAAGTTAGGTTAGAATCCATCATCACTCCATTACTTGTGGAAGATCTGCTTTTCAAAAGCTAACTTGAAGTCACAGTGGAGTAGGGTGCATCTTTCACCCTATATAAGAATGAAGAGACACAGAAAATAAGAAACAGAGCAAACAAATAACAAAATGCGAAAAAAGCAGAGTAAGGAGTGACACATCTACAGATCAAAGAAAAGCACAACTGATGGTAAACACCAGAAGATGGAAGAGGCCAAGAAAGATCCACCTCTACCTTTTGCATAGTAAGGTCCTCTTAACACAGCTAGTCTCAAAAACAGGAAGAAAAAAAGCTGCTAGTGTTTAAAGACATTCAGTTGGTGACACTGTTGGGAGAACCCTAGAGAACTAAGATGGTCCACACACCTAGGGACAGAAAACCTAGAGCATGGGCCCTGTTCCAATGTGCATCATGAGAACTGTTGTGCAGCCTGGTACCTCTCTATTCTGGAGAACACAGCCAAGACAGTGCTGCCCATAGCTCTGCTCTCTAAAGTGCTGCCAAACTCACTCCTGCAAGCACCTGTGCTCACATCCACATGGTAGTGTCATACTGTGCCCAGGGATTGTGCAAGTGGAGGATCAGTTGTTAGCTGAGAAAACAACCAGCTGGCATCTTGAGCTTTCTCTCCAGATTCAGAAAATACCCCAAGAGAATCCTTGTAAACAAGACTATTAGTTAATACGAAGCTCTACAGCCTAAAATTGGTCAAATGTAGTAATTTAGGAGCCTCTGTTTTCCTAGGAGACCTAGCTTAACCTCTGATTTAACTCCTGAGGTTTAATCTCTCTGAAACCATGGGCCCCAACCTTGAGTCTTGGCCACCTATATTCTGCTTGGTCTCACAAGATGGAAAGGAGCACAGATTAAGTTATTTGAGGAGCCACTCATCTACATCTCAGACACACTCCCTGAGGAATGTGGATATGGTACCTCTTAGAATCCTCAGAGTAGTTCAAGCTTCTTGTCATTATTCCTAATTCGCAGTCAGGACACTGAGATGCAGAGAGAGAATCCTGTAGTAAACACGGAGCCCAGGGTCTGGTTGAAGTCAAGTTCCTCCTTGGTCACAATGCATGAGACACTTTGAGGGCAGAGGCAGAGAATATCTTTGGATCCTTACAGGGATGAAAATAAATGATGACCACAAAATAAATGGCCACAGAACCACATATTTATGACAGAGCAGTCTTGGTTTTTGTTGACAGAGAGCAATGACCACCCAAGGGATACACAGCACTCAATATCTTTTCTCTATAGGAAGCATAAAAAATAAACAACAGGTAAAAGGGGAACAACCAAAAACTGTTCCTTTGAAGGACAAACATCTGCTGTTGTCAAAGTCATTTCAAAGACTTCTTTTTAAAATCGGTTTTGTTTTCTCAAAATAAACAAGCACTAAGCAATCATTAGCCTTCTGATTGACGGTAGTGATCCTGCAAGAGACAGGCTAATCATTTTCATGTGTGGCTCTTTTCATTTGCTTTTCTGAGAGGAAGGGTGAACCTGGCCATATGGAGTGAGAGATGAGGGGAAGAAGCTTGGAAACTCCTACCACAGTTGATGGATTGTGGGGTCAGTGGCAGCTGCCCACACTTGTGTGGCAGGCAGGTGACAAAACTGATGAAAAATATGGTCCTTTCTGGCACAGCATAGCAATATCTTCCTTTAGAATGCCCGCTGAAAGAATTCACAGGGGTACATAAATGCTTTAGCTTTAAGTAAAACATAAAACAGTTATTAGGAAAAGGGATGCTAAAGCCAATCTGAGGTTTTTAAATTCTATACCACCTGCTACAGGCCTTGTAGCCTTGGTCCTGTCACTACACTTCAGTAGATCTCAGATTCCCTGTGCAAAACACAAATATAATTATAGCACTAATTATTTAGAGCCTTTTTGTGGAATAAATAAGTTCATAGTTATTTATTTATATTTATTTACTTATAGTATTGTGGGTTGAACTCAACACCTTATACACTGCAGACAAGCACTTTTCAAGCACTGAATTATATTCACAGTCCCCAAAATTACAAATTTCTTACAACTGTGATTTTTCTAGCCTGGTGTGGTGCTCCACACTTACAAGCACCCTGGGATGTAGAGTTTGAGAACATCATGGGCAACTAACCAGTGCAACAATGCCCTGCCTCAAGATAAACAACAAAGTAGAGCTTGGGATGAGGGCCCTGTGCCAAAGGCCTAGGTTCAATCCCCATCACCTCATAAGCGAAAGCTGACTTTCATGAGTGACCAAAATGAAACTTATTTACTACACTGGGCATTAAATGAATTTCTTTCATCCACAGCTCCTGGTTCACACACACAAAAAAAAAATTATGGCAAAGGTATTAATGGAGAATAGGGTGGGACAAATAGACTATGAGGTACATTTCAGGGGAAGTCCAGGGAAGGGAAGGACAGTAATGGTGGGAGTCGGCCGTGCACAGCAGAGCTCCTGAGAAGGAGCCAGAAGGCCTGAAAGGAGGAGAAAGTTATTGAGCTCCGAATTTCAGGGGGTTCAGCCCATGCTCAGTCGGTTGCAAGATGGAAACAGCAGCGTGATGGAAGACCTCAGGAGGAGGAGAGCTGCACAAAGCCAGCAGAGAATGGAGGAGACACTATGGTGGCCAGGGAGGAGAGAGCGAGAGACAATCACTTCAGGGCAGTGCCTGGCCTCTTCTGAGCAGGCCCCACCCCCAACAGCAAGTCAGCTCTACACTGCAAATTCCCTTCCTGAGTGCTCAGGAGGCCTTTAGGAGACTTACTGATGTGACCTGCAATGTTCCCTCTTCAGGAATGGGAATTGCAGCAGTCTTTGATTCTCTCCTACTTGCTGAGTGCGGTTGAACAGATTTTTCTCTATGAAACACTTTTCTTACCACTCTCATGACCAAAAATCCATCTCCGTGTAGTAGAAGGTGCTTGACTGCATGTCCAAAAGAGAAGCAGCTCTTCTTTAGCTAACCATTTTTAGCATAAATTAGTGGACCAGCAGGTTTATCTTAAATGGTACTGGCACTATTCATGAGGCCTGAGCTCCAGTTGAAGATGTGAGTGCTAATTGTGCTGACAGCACACAGCACGACCTTGGCTTGCTGCTCCCCTTAATTGAAAGGCTGACTGCAGCCTTTGCTTCTTATAAGTGTGCATGAACTGGATTTTTTTTTAATTCTCAACCATCATAGTTGTTGCTATATTTAACACATTTGCTTCCCTAAATAACTGAGTTGTCTGAAAATTCAATTCATCCATATTTATGGAAAGGAGAAAAAGAGGTCATTAAGCATAACATTTAGAAGAGACTTTGGAGGCTCAGTTATGCTGAAATACATCCTGTAAAAGTGAGTTCAGACTTATGCAGAAAACCAGGGTGAGAGAAAGTGTGATCTCCATACTACAAAGCAAACAACCCTGAAAAAAGCAAGAATGGTAAGGTGGATTTTATGGCAAAAGCTGAAGACATTCATGTTTCTAATTAAAATTCTTATAATCAAAATAAGTATCATCTTTATCTTTAGACGCAGTTAGAGCACAGGTACCAACAAGGATGTGTGGATTTAATATATAAGCGTGGTATCTTCCTTTTGTTTTCATGGCCACTAATTGCTTTTGTTAATGGTAGTGGTTAGGGAGCACTTTACATTTTATGATCTTGTAACTGTATTTTTCTTTCTGTACCTTGTTTCAGAATAGCTTTTATATTCCTCTACAGTTCTTGCCTTTTCTCAAAGGAGCCAAAAGATGCAATTTATTACTTGTCAAGACACTGAATTATACACAGAACCTTGAAGGACACCAGAAAAGAAACACTTCTAGCTATTCAGCATCAGCATATACATCAGTTCTGGCTCTATCCTTTGCTGCTCGAGAAACCAATGTCAGCATCTTTCTGATCAGTGTAAGCAGCAGCTTCTTCAACTGTGAAGAAAATGTTAGAAGGATGGCAACCATAGCCCACTCCTCAGGACATGTCAGAGGCACCAATGAGCTAATATGGATGTTGTTCAGTACAGAGCCAGGCACACAGCACATCCGCAAAATTGATCTCTTTTTTGGGAGAACTACTAAGAACAGTTTTTAAAAGTTGTGATCTCTACTGGATGTGATGGTGCATGCCTAGATTCCCTGCTTCTGAGGAGGAAGGAGTGAGAGTCCAAGGTTAGTTTTGGCAGTGGAGCAAGATGAAGCTGCCACTTGTTGGCAGAACACCAGCCTAACACATGCAACCCTGTGGTCCAATCCCTAAAAAACAAAAAAACAAACAAACAAACAAAAAAAGAACTTGTAGTTTCACATCATTCTGCAAAGTGAGTGATTGCATGTGTAAACATTTTATTTATGATTGCTTTTGATGTACATTGTTTTATCTCTATATTTTTTGTTTAAGTAATTACTAGTTTTATTTATGGCATTTGTACCTGGTTTTGTGAAGTTAACATTCCGTTAACACACACTTAATAAATAAATGAGCCCTCAGCTGCAGGGTATCATATGCAGTACTGTGTTCTGGCCCAGAATATAGAACAACACATGAAACCTGGAGATCCTAGCGCTTCGTTCATTGTTTATCCAGAATCAAGTCTTAGTAATTAGAAATCTGCCTGCTTATTTCTTCTTCCTGCTTGCTCTACGCCTCATGGGGAGTGTGTTCAATTCCTTTATACTGAAGCTGAAGGAGTGATAACTGCTTTCCACCTTAGATTTTTGCTACTCTTCTTAAAATCCATCCTCAAGCACGATAGTGTCTGGGTTTCACGTACATCTATTTTCCATAACATTTAATGCCTTTTCATTTTGGAGCTCAGAAAATTCCTGTAAGAAAAACAATGTAAACAGCCAGAGGTACAGACAAGGTCATTTACAGATGGCTGTCAAATTAAAATATTGTTTCTAAATACAAGCAAAAAACATTTTGGATAGAATCCATCTTTAAGAATTGGTTTAAACTAATCTGAAGTTAACATAGAAAGATAAATATTTTCAAGGGCAAGAACATCTTAAAACTTAAAATACATTGATGATTGTTGCACTTCTGGTGACTGATGAACTAATGATTGCCTTACACTCAATGCATATGATGCTGCCCCAGAAATAGATTAATAAGTGTGTCCACAGTATTCAGAATTCATCAACAGAACAAAATAATTAAAAGCTTCACACAGGACAAAGGCAAGCAGTCTAAGTCATTGGAAGTAAAACTTAAAAGAATTTTGCTGCAATAATGACAGAAACTCAAGCTTGAATTTTTTTCTTCACATAATAAGGCAAATATAAAAACTACTTACATAAACTGTAAATTTGTAAACAAATAATTAAAACACTTCAAGACCCAACAGAATTTTGTTATCTTTAAAAAGGAAACTTAAAAAGAAAAACTCAAACTCGAATGGAAGAACTTTTGGATTTAATGGCTTACCTTGAACCTTCTGTGTCTTAATCATGCCTGAATTCTTAAAAAAATACCATTAATATTGAAAAGCTATCTTGAAAATCTGAAAGAAAAATAACAGTCAAAAAAAATTTTACAATGCAATACATGACAAATAAAAAAATATTTTGTGTAGTGCTAGATAAATTCCTTCCAATAAATAAGAAAAGACAAACATCCTTATAATAAAATGGTCATTGAATACAAATAGACAACTCAAAAACAGTAAATTATATGCTAAATATATGGAAACATATGTTATCACAATGTCATAAAGAAGAACCTCTATAATGATTAAAGCAACAATTAAAACCCTTTTATTAGGTTAAAGATGATTTAAAATACTATCTATTGCTGGCTGAGGTACAGGTAAAAGCATCACAAATACCTTGGTGTTAGAAATTTGCATATAAATAACTGAAAAAGTTATTTATAGGCAATAAAGTTAGTCTCATACAAGACAGAAAATTAAAAATGTCTTGTATAGAATGTGTACATATGGTTGATGGCAAAATTGGCATGAAAACTACCTACATGTCATAACTGAAAATAAGGGAAATGTAGATATATATTTCTAGGAAAAAGTGTGTAAGAAAAATTAATAATTGTGCATACTATGGATGATAGCATGATATTAACAAGAGTAAATTGAGAGTTTTGGAGCATGGCTGATTTATTGTGATTTTGTTCTTTTCTCCTAAAGACTCACTAAGTACCAGAAAATGAATAAATAGCTGGAATCCAAGTGTGATGGGGAGGGTCTTAATTGGGTGGACTCTCAAAACAAAATTTTTAATGAAACTAGTAGATGGGTGGATGACAGAAACCTGACAATTGATATTAAGGAAAGCCAGCAAGAGGGACAGAACTGAGTCAAGCCAACTAAATAGATACTCTATTGTGCAGAATGCCAAAGAAATGCAGATTTCTGTACATATCGCTGGCTTAATGTTCATGTTAGGTAGGTCTTTCAAGAAAACATGTATAGCATATTTGAGATATATTCCATTTATCCTTAAAATTTTTAAGGAGATAATAAATATATAAACAAGAAAAGTCATCATTAATAAATAAATATTGAGAATCATGAAAGAGCTCTAATAAATACTGATAAAAGTTTAACTAAAATATGATTTATGAGATAAAACTTTGCAAATATGTCAAAAGCATGAGGAAATTGAAAATGCTTCCACATTTATGAGAGGGAAGACATAAAAGAATAAGACACCAACGTACAAGAAAGCCCAGACCAAGCTGGAAATAACAAGAACTTAGAGTTTAACCCAAACTCCTTCTTCACAAGGTTTTATGGGATGATTCACGAAATGAGACAGTAATTCAGTAAAGAAAAAGTTTTGGAATCTTAATAGCGATGACTTCACACTGCAAGCGACTCACTCAGAGCAAGCAGATATGGCGCCCGGTAATCAGACCAGACAGGTACCTGATTATAAATGAATGTACAAGGGAGCTACCAAAATGGTAGACTCTGGGGTAAAGGGGTTTAAGGGCTTTCTAAATTAAAAAGAAAAAGATTTCTTTCTTTCTTTTATAAGTGTAAAATATTAATCAGCTGGTTAGAGTATGATGAGGAAAACAGCATCATTATGGAAGACTAGAAAAAGTAGTTTCTTAATATAGGAAAGAGCAAAAGATGGACAAAATGCAGGGGACAGGGAACTCAGGAAAGCTAGAAAAGAGATAAGTAGCGCTATTCCTCTATGCCAAGCAGGGAGAAAGACCAGACTGCGACTGGGCGACAGGATCTGAGAGGGCGAGAGCTTGGAAGCTTCTGGAACCAAACATTCTAAAGCCCAAGTGTCTCCACGGAGCCCTTCACAGAGTTTAAAAATGATCCATAGTAACAGTAAGAAAAAGAATGAATGGATAAGACAAAGGCAACTCACTGCGGAACTTCAGCATGCAGAAAACACATAAAATATTTAAAAATTGTGAAAAGTTTTCTCCTTGCTCTCTTTGTTGTTAAATCCTTAAGTCCTGTAGGGCAAAACCATATGTGTATATATACAAGATGGATAAGGCAATAGTCCTGAGAATTTCTATCAGGCTTTTGAAAATAGTTCATGGCTAGAATTCTTACCCTCACTAACTCTATATGTTGATATCTGTAACTAAGCAACTAAATTGAGGACAGCAATGTGTAATACTAAAGCTATTCTTGAAATACCTGTCATCTTGGTCTTCTGAATATTATTTCTGATGTTATATCAATGATTACTGTACTCTCTTTAATGTATTTTTTAAAAAGGTAATAAAAGAAAATGAAGGACAAGAACAAAAATTTAAGATTTCTTGGAAGCATGTGGTAATAATTTCAATCTATGTCCCATTTTGTGTCACTATATCTGTTAATCTGAGCAACAAATTTGACTATGAAAATAGATAATATATCAATCACTGTTGGTCAGATGTTCTTGCTTTGAAAATCTGTAACGAATATATTGTTGTATGTTACCCTGTTTCTGTCTTTGCTTTTGTTTTCCTTGCTCTTCTTTTACTCTTCAAAATAAAAGGAAATTATAAAAACATAGCCAAAAGTGAAAAATTATGCATAAACCCACAGCTGACTTCTACAGCTAGCAAGAGTAGAAACAGAAAACAGAGGTATGATACCTTCTTTGTACAGGAAATAGCTGTTTGTGGAATTGTATGCTCAGAAGAAATAGTTTTAAGATTGAGTATAAAAATGTATTTTGGGGTCAATAAGTATCAGAGAAACCATAATCAATAAATGGCATTAAAAGAATGTTTACAAAGTATCCTTAAGAAATAAAATGATAGCAGAAGAATATGTAGATAAGAGAAATTGTCTGAAACCAAGCACGTAAGAAACTTCTGAGAAAATCTAAATAAAAATTGGCTACATGTTTGTTTAGGACTTATTACTAGCATATTTGTGTACTAAGTATTTCTTTATTTCTAAACGTATTAGTTATTTAATTAGGTTCTTAGTAAGTAAGAAATTTAGAACACTAATTTACGAAGATAAATTCCATTTGTCAGAGCAAAAACGAACTACAAGTAGAGCTGGAGCTGAGGAACAGCTTTGATTTTTGCTACAGTCTGTGAGCCCACCACTTTCTTATCCACATTGTGCTGTTCTGAAATATGGTATCTTTCTTTCTTGGTGTTGAAGATCTTGCCCTCCTTGTGTCTGGATTTTTACAGCTGATTCTTCTTGAAGTAAGCATCAGTGAGGTGTTTGGGGATTTTCACTTTGCTGATATCAATTTTTAGAGAGGTGGAAATGACAAATTTCTGATATGTTCTTTGTAGAGAAACGTGATTAAGGCTAAAAGGCCCAGTCACAAGGAGCAAGCCACTGGCCACCTGCTTTAGGAAGACCACTCTCTTACCTCTGTGTCACCCAGACACCCAGATGATCAAGCTGGTGCTGGGAGTGCTGCTAGCTCCAAGTTTCCTCACATGCTGACTGAAGGATTTCTTGCCGTGGCTCAAGAGCTTTCAGGGCACTTCTTCAGTAGGGTAGTATCTAGGCATTTTTCAAAGCTTAACCACCTGGCTTAACCACCTCCATTTTTGTTCCCACCAACTGGTTTTGGGAAAACTTAGTTCTCGTTCCATCTAGCAAGATGGCGGGTGAAAAACTGAGAAGGCAGACACTAAAGTGAAGAAACCCAGAGATTAATATTTATAAAATATTGTAAAACTTGCCTCTCAATGAGAAGCAAAGGAATGAACTGAAATCTTTGAAATCCATTTGTTGTCAAGGAGACGGTCAATGGTATTTATTTTCAAGGAATTAAATATATGCATGATTCTGCTGGGATCACCACTTTACGTGTGTAGATTAAGCTGTGCATTAATCTTAAACCACTGGGTACAGTGGAATGAAAGACTAAAAGAACATAATTTGTAAACTGAATATGAAGCAGGAAAAATATCACAAAGGATTTGGTAGAAGAGTAAATCAAAACATTTTCCGATTAAAACAATGAAAATGCTGCATTTATTTAACTGAAAGACACAAACACAGCAATTTTGGATCTGAAAAATCACACCATTTAAAAGTAAAGGCTGAGAATAATGGACTGAGAAAGAGAATTCCAACTATCACTACCTAACAGAAACCCAGATGCTCTCTACAAGTATAGGCAGAAGACCGACAGTGTGACCCATTTACAAAGGTAAGGACATTGATGACGTAGCAACAAACTTGTTCCATAAGAATATGCACATTTAAAACATAAATATTGTAGCTTCAAATTATATATGCATAAGGGCTGGGAATATAGCACAGAGACACAAGGTACCAAGTTGAATACCTGAAATAAAGATGAATTTCAAAATCTATCTCAGTCAAGAAAAATACTTAAAACATTTATCTCAGGGACTGAGAGACAAAAATGACAGTGGATCCTCAGAAAGACACAAAATTCTTGGCTCAGCTAACAGATATGTCTAATTGCTGTATGCAAAACACTGCTTCCAACCCAGAGTGTAAGAGTTAATTATAAGCATAAAGCATCATTTATAAAAATTAGGCCTGATTCAGACAAAATATGTCCCATTCATTCATTATATTCTCACAGCATCAGAGTATTATCTTATTCTCCAGCCTCCAGGCAGAAAAGTTAGGAACCAATAATGAATACAAAATTAAAATTGTCATGTATTTGGAAATTTTGACAAAAGGTCCTTCCTGAGTCATATAATGGTCAAGAGAGGAAAATGTGCATCAGTAACCTCAATTTAGGAAAAAATGACTGCTTTGTGTCCTCCTGGAAGTATCAAAGCACAGTTCAAGTATATTGTGGAGACACATGCATTTCTCCTTTAATTTATTCTTGTATGTGTGAAAAATTAGATATGTGCTCTTTCCTATGTCAGATACAGTTACAAAAGAAAAATATAAACACATAAGGAAGTATAAACACCATTTGCATTGAAACCTGTGTCCCATAGTGCACCCTCAGGCCTGAAGAGCTGATTAGGCCAGAGAAATTGGGATGGTGGGTACTATTTCTTAGAATTTTTCTTGGTGTAAGCAAACCTATGCACTTAAAAATTAAATTAAGTGCCGGCCAAATAGCTCAGCAG
The DNA here is from genome assembly GCA_004027165.1 of Ctenomys sociabilis. Classification (NCBI taxonomy): domain Eukaryota; kingdom Metazoa; phylum Chordata; class Mammalia; order Rodentia; family Ctenomyidae; genus Ctenomys; species Ctenomys sociabilis. The sequence continues at coordinate 34,783 of PVKA01012528.1, forward strand.
ATTAAAGCACCTGCTTAGGCAGATGCAGGGGCTGGGGATTTGATCCCTGGGGCTGCCATGCTGGCCCCACCCCCAGGATGCACTGAGATAGTGATTGAGACTGGATATGGTGGTGCTTGCCTATAATCCGAGCTCTTGGGAGGCTATAAACAGGAAGTTCACTACTACTCTGATCTATGCAGTGAGACCCTGTAGACTCTGTCCTAAAACTCATACCCAAAAAGAAGATTAAATTAAAAATGTGTTTCTTTTATAATCAAAATTGTGACACCCCACACTCCAAAACCTATGCTATGATGCTGCTACGAAGTAATGTAATATTTAATGTGTCCTGCTTTTAAAATTTAGGTGGTGTGTTTTATTCCATGCTTTGTATTTGTGAAAACATATATCCTTAAGACTTAACAGGGCAGACATGTAGCTAAGACTCAATTTCTGTGTTGTACACCATTCAGTTTTATGATTCCACCACAAAGATTAAAGGACCTGCATGTTTTTCTCTCTAGTTTCACCACCCTCACTAAAATCTCCACAATTACTCATCCTGAAATGCTTCTAATTGCATTAAATCTGTGTTCACAAGTGTTTCTCTTCTCTTCCCATCATATATATATATATATATATTGCAGGAAAAATGGATAAAGTCCTGGTATGAACCAAACCAGTAAAATGAATCAGGGGGAAAGTAGGAAATCTAAATCATTAAATAAATACAATGAAAAATGTTTTTAATGAGAAAAAATATGGCTAAGTTTCTCCAAATATTTCAGAAACAGATATTGTATTTTAATAATTACTTCAAGCACACAGGAAATTGTAAATTTTGTGAAACAGTCTAGGTAGTGGAGACAGCTCAGTGGTCTAAGCATCTGCTAGCAAGAGCAAGGGCCTGATTGTGACACCTGGTGCCACATGCCAGTCTACAAAATGCTGTACTCTACAGGCAGCTATGTGACAGACTGCAAGAATAATATTTCTGGTTCTCTTGTCACTCAAGAACTTTAGATGAAAGTACCTGAAAGCAGGTGCAGGGGCCTGGGGTTCAATCCCAGGCCTGCTCTGCCAGCCCCACCCCTAGAGCACATTGAAATGACAATTGAGTCTGGGCCTGGTGGTGTGTGCCTGTAATGCCAGCTCTAGGGAAGCTGTAAACAGGAGGATCACTATGGGTCCAATCTAGTAGTGAGACCCTGAACATCCTGTAGACCCTTCCCTAAAATACAAAAAACAAAAAGCACTTTAAGACATGCGCTCAAACAAGCCAGTAAAATGCAGTGAACTACCAGTGAGTGTTGCAGATAACAAGGGCCAGAGGACCACCAGGAACAGCTGGGCAGAGCCAATTCTGCCTGATGAAAGAGGCACGCAGTGGGTAGTGGGCAAATCCACTTGGGTAGTGTGGAAACTGAATTAAAATGCCAGCCTCACCACCCAGGATGCTGCTATTCATGGTGCCCATTCCTCTTTTCCTCCTATTTTATTGTGCTAAAGATGTTAAAGTAAACTCTCCCTTCTTTAAAACAATACAATCTCTGCTTTCACAATATAATATTGTCAACAAGAAGTTAAAATTTAATGAAGATTTCTATAACTCTTATTCATCTTGCATAATTAAAACTTATATTAGATATACACAAACATTTTCTTTCTTGCCTTGACCATGACCTGGAAACCACTACTTCTATGACTTTGCCCTTTTAGATGTGGCCTATAAGTAGAAACTAGCAGGACTTTTCCTTCTGAGCCAGGTCTGCTTCATTCAGCACAATGTCCTCAAGATTCACGCATGTGAGGACATGCAGCAGAATGTCCTACGTAAGGGTGAATGGTGCCCCAGTGCATGTGCTTGCCACATTTCCATTTTCTGCTCATTGCTTCGGCTGTTGTGAGCCAGGACCCAGGACATGGGCATGTGGATACCTTCCCAAATCTGGAGTCAGCCCTCTGACCTGAGTACTCAGAAACTGGACTGTGGGAGGATGCGGAGTTCTACTCTTCGTTTGTTTAAAGAAGCACCACACTGTTGGAAATGTGAATAAACACAACTACAGGTCCACTCTGTATTTATGTCAGCAGTATACACATGTCCCAATTATTCCACATCCTTGCCCACATTCCTTATTTTTCTTTTTGTTAATAATACTCATCCTCACAGGTAGGAAGTGGTAGCTCACTGTGGTTTTCACTTGCATTTTCATGGTACTCAGTGACATTGGCCTTCCTTGGTGTACCTGTTGGCCACTTGTTTTATGTGTGCAGAGAAATCTCCAAAGCTCTTTGTTTTTAACTGATTTTTTACACTGAGCTTCAGGGGCTCTTTTCAGAATTGTGTCATAGACACTGCTGCCATTCCATGAGCTGTCAACTCACTGTTCACAGTCTCTTTTGCTGAGCAAAGCCCCTTTGTTTGGTGCAGTGTCCCCATCTATTTTAAATTTGCAGCCTGTAACTTCAGTGTCATAGCCAAAGAACTATTGCCAAGATTGATGACATGCAGATTTCCCTTTCTGCTTTCTTCTAGAAGCTTTATAGTTCCAGGTATGATTTCTCTTAATCCATTTCTGCCGCTGTAGCAAAAATGCTTTAGACTAAGTAATTCATAAACAACAGAAGTGTGTTGCTTGAAGCTGTACCAGGTGTGAAGGCCAAGACCACTATGCCAGGAGCCTGTGAGTGAGAAAGCTCACCAGCTACCAAACGGCAGACACCTCCACCACAGCTTCCCATGACAGAAGAGGCTCCTCGCTCCCCACTGCCTCTTTCCAAGGTCACTAATTCCATTCACCGAGTTGCCACCATCAGATTGATGCTGCTTGTTAACTGTCCAATCTCTAAATGCTGTCACATTAATAATTAAATTTCAACATCAGAACTAGAGCGGGGTTGTTGAATTTCTCAAGATAGGAATATGGCAGTCTCAGACCAAAATAGTGTTCATTTAAAAATAATCCTTTTCAAAGACTTTAGCAGAGAAAGTCACCGTGAATATTATGTTACCCTTAGTAGCTTGTGTTACTCAGTCTTAAGACCTTTGAGATTCTAAGGAAAGATGAATTTCTCTAAATATATACAAGAGCATATTTCAGAATGACGAAATCCTAACAGGGCTCAGCTGGAGACTGGGAAGCCTATGATTCACTTTTCTTTTTTTTTGCCAAGTACAGAAGTTTTTAAGAAGTTTATTTATTTATTTGTTTGTTTGTTTGTTTGTTTGTTTGTTTTGGTGGAACTGGGAATTGGATTCAGGCCCTTGTGCTTGCCAGACAAACACTTATTCTACTGAGCTGTCTCCTCGGCCCTTATTTATTTTTCAATAAAGATTTACCATCAGAAGAAAAAGAAAGAACAAGTGATTTCCTCTCGATATTTCCGATCCTGACATGTTTTTATAATATACCTGCAATTAAATATTTGAGCGTCATGTTAAGAAAATGGAAATATAAAATAATTCATTATATTGAAATGCTTGTAAAACTCTTAGAGTGTTATCTTACATTTTGTTCCATAAATTAGAACTTTCAAGTGAATAAATATTAGAATATCTCCAAGGGTCCTCAGGAGGACACTCCAGGCAAATGTAGACGTGGGATGATGAAATGTTAAAGTTTAACTGAAAGTACAAAGTGGAAAACAGTGTTGCATCTCATGGCAGTGGCACTAAAGGCAATGACCTTCTCACTGAAGTATTTTGGTAGGACTCCTGGTAAGTCATCAGCCCTTTGGGGATGTCACACTAGGCAGATGGTGACAGAAGGATTTGAAAGAGGTGGGCTCCGTGATGTGTCATCCATAGATGCTAAGAGCAAAGTGTTGCTCTGATGTGGAGAAGAACTTACATGAGAACTGGAATTTGGATCTAAGCCTGTTAGTCTGTTCCCCATGCCAGAGAAGGTGAGGAGGACAGGTCTAACCCTGAAGAAATCTGTGCATTCCTAGGAAATGAGATGCAGAAAACATGGTTGCTTGATGATAAGTGAAAGAAATTCATCAAGGAAAATGTAACTGGAATCCTTATTATTACTGCTCACTAAGAAAGCTCACCTAGTGGGACAAGCAGATGTGTTCTCATAGAAGCATAAGCTGAGACCATGTTCACAGGTGAATGGTGTCCTGTGGACACCCAACCTGGACAGAGACAGAATGCTCTGGTGGGACCTGGGCCCTCCTGAGGAGTCCGCTCTTGTTCATTTCATTAACCTTATTGTAGGACAGCACTATAGTTTGCTTGATAGACTTGTTAGATTTGCATGTGGTGTGAATCTCAGTATGTAAAGAACTTGACACTTTCCTATAATCCATTTCTTAATTTCTGCATTAAATACACTGTTTTTCAAAGCCTCAGCAAATAATATCCATAAAACTGGAGCCTTTCAGATAGGATTAAGTCTAAGGGTGAGTACCCTAATTGAAGGCTTGTGTGTGTGTGTGTGTGTGTGTGTGTGTGTGTGCGCGCGCGTACGTGCTATAGAATATCAGGAGAAGCCTGCTCTCTGGTGTATCCTTTGATGTCTGCCATTCCAAAGGATCATGCATCAGTGGATCAAGGGCCCTGTGATCTTTCTGCCTTTCACTGGTCTGAAAGATCTTTGCTATGTCCACACTTGGGTGAAGGCTGGGAAATATCCACATCCCATCTAAGAACTCAGCTGCCCAATAAGCTGGGTAGTTATTTTCTGCATATGGCTGATCATAATCACCTCCCTTTGCATCAGTGACAGCCACAGAGCCACAGTGTGGTGGTTAAGGTAGAGTCAACTGTGTTGGCCTGGAGTCCACAGGAGGGGTGGGGGTGGGGGGGAATGGTGGAGGTGCTGAAGCACACCTCTGGGTGTGTCTGGGGAGTCAATAATGTGTGTGGCTATGTGTGTGTGTGTGTGTGTGTGTGTGTGTGTGTGTGTGTGTGCCCTTAGGGTTTTGTCTGGCCCCTGGCACTTCCTTCTCTGTCTCTGTTTCCTCGCTGCTCTTCTTGGCCACCACGACCTAAGCATTTTTTCTCTCCAAGGACTTCCTGCCATGACATTTCCACCTTAAAGCCTGTGGGTCGGGACCTGGCTCCTCTGCAACTGTGTGGACGAGCCACATTGGTCTGCTTCTTTTAAAGAGTTGTGGGATTCAGACATTGTATCCTGCACTGGGAAAGAAGACGAATAAATCAAATTTTGAGATTTTATGATCTATACTGGATGGAAGTCTTGTGTCAGGTATACTGTTTGAAAAAATATACTGTCTTCTGCTTATCGTTTATCATTTTATTTTTCTTAAGTGTTTTTCAAAAGTAGTTGAAAGCCTGGCAAGCACAAGATTCTGTGATTTGATTTCTAGTTCCAGGAAAAAAGGTAGATGGAGGCTTTATTGTGAAAATCAGATACCAAACATGTAGACCTTGTGGTGACTTAAAAGAACAGAAATTATTGCAAAGAGATTTGTCAGGTGTTAGCATCTCATAATATAAGAGAAAGTATTACATTTTTCAAAAGTATAATAAAGAACAAAAGAAAAATCTTATAATTTAAAAAAAAATAATGTTGGCTGAAAATTATTTTTTAAATGCCAGGATCAAAACTAAATCTGGGAAAGCATCCCAAATTAGCATTGAAAAAAGGAGAGAAAGTAAAGGTATAATAGATATTGTTAACTGTAAAGAATCTATTTAGGGACAGCAAGATAGCTCAGCAGACTAAACATCTGCTGTAGCAAGCACAGGGACAGGGATTCAGTTCCTCTTCCCCTATGCTGGGCAGGTTCCATCCCTGGGCACGCTGAGCCAGCAGGTGGCACATGCCTGTAATCCCAGCTCTGGGGAGGCTGTAAACAAGAGGATTACTACAAGTCCAAGGGTCATAATGAGACTCTATACCAAGTACATAAATGTAAAAACATCTATTTAAAGGAAAAGAAAAACAGCTGAGGAGGACAAAAGAAAGAATGAAGGAGGGGGAAAAGATATGTGTGTATATACACAGTGTAGCTTCAATAATTGCACTTCTGATTCCTACTGCTCTATGGAAAAGGAGAATTTGATGCTTAAACAGATTTTTTTTTTGCTTTTATTCTGTTACAACTTTAAAAAAAATTTTCATGTTTATATCTAGTAATCTAAATAAATAATTTGAAGACACATGCAATATTATAGATTGTTGAGATTAAAAGACAGTAAAAAAGAAGAATATTAGACTATTAGTACAAGAAGTGCAAGATTGCACAGAATAAATTTCAGAGAGCAGGAGAAAATAAATAGAATATCAGATACACATCACAATAATGTAAGAAAAAATTCCAGAGCTAGACAATTAAATAAATGCACCAAGAACAAAGATCTAGGTTAGTGGGTGAACCTGGAATCCTACCAAGAATTACTTTTGTGGAGTTTAGAAACACAAACCTGAAAGTCTGTACATTCGGAGAAGGAGCAAAAAAGATAGAAACTTTAGAACCTCAGTGTCTTTGTTCATGGTAGTATGCATCTAATCTAACAGTACTATAATGTGATGTTTTTCAATGTGGATGTCTATGTGGTGGTGCTCTAGATTTGCTTGGCTGTTACAATAGCTGATCACCTAGTGACATATGAATGTAAAACTATATTGCAATTTAACATACCTCAAATCGAAAGTCACAAATTTTCTTTTCAACTTTCACTAGCTGCCTTTTGAATATAGCTCCTTTCCCTTAACAGACAGTTTTGAGAAGACACAGGAAAAGCAGAAATAAAACAGGTATCAAATGAGGACAGCTATAGGCCAAGGTCTTAGAGAGCAGAGAGCAGATTCCCAATGTAGATTCCCTGCCTATCAAATTCACTTTGTTTTAATATTCTGGACTCAAACTGAACAGGTCTCCTAGTGTTTTGCCAGGAGTCGGCATTTGGGAATCCATTCACAGCTGAACTGACAAGCTATCTCTGGCCTCTGCAGAGGAAGGGACCAGAAAGAAATTTGACGAAAAGCAGACTGGAAAGAAAAATGGGGTGAAGTTGACCTTTTGTAGCTTTGGACACTGCATTCAAGCGTGGATCGACTATTTGCGGTGAGGAAAAAAAAAATGGTGAACTATGACTGGGGAGTATTAAGTCATCAAGCCTGTGACTGACTGCACTGAATAGGTACAGGTTGTTCCTTGTCATATTCATTGAATAAAATAGAAGAGTAAATTTCTAGCATTTACATCCTATTGTGTATCAAGAGTAACTAGATAGGACTGAAAGTATATGGTAGGTAGCAAACTACACCATTTCATAAAGAGAACTTGAAACCTTCAGGCTCTGCTGCCTTCAGAGGGTCTTTCAGTAACGGCCTATGATGAGGGGTGAGCCTATTTTCTAGAATGTGGTGCTCAGTATCTCCTAATTTCCCCCAGTGTCATTAGGTATGAATGGAAAATGTGGTGAATGTGGGTTTACATAAAAAAGAGTATTCCAATGAAAACATACTCCCACAAATCACCCTCACAGTACTCCCCCCGCCTTCCAAAGCCCTCATCTAGCATTCTGCCACTGTCTGAAGCAGCTCTGCAGATCCTCTTTCATGAGTGTCTTTGGTAGCAATGCTTTGAATGTGCCACTGTCAAGCATCATTTCAAAGCTTTTGTCTTCCTTTGACATTGGGAGAAAGCCGGAGGCCAAGTGGTGCTAGATCTGCTGCTGGTGGTGGATGAGGACACTTGTCATAAGCCTTCTTTTCATCACAAGCAGTAAAGGCACTCACAGAAAAGGAATTCGAGAACTGCTTCCCAGAGAGGCCAGGACAGCATGTGTGCTCCAAGCCAGGGGTGGGCTTTGAGGAGGATGCATGGCAACATGTGTTTTACCATAATATATTTTTTAATTTAAACATTGATCCATTGATCACAATGTTTTTCTAACAGTCTTGCAGCTTGCAGAAAATGGCAATGGGTGGGGCTGAGCGCACAAGGAAAGACTAGCCTCCTCTCACAGCTTTCTCTGTACCCTTTCTGAGAAGCAGACTCTTACCCGTAGTGGCTGCAGCCCTGCCCCATTCTCTCTTTAGGTGTCCCATACTTTCATGCAATACTAGACAGTTGTTTCCTAAAATGTTTTGAAACTTGCTGTTTTCTCAGAGAGGGCTGGGTTTTAATTCCAGGTGTTCAATATTACCAGTAGGCAAACGGACTTATTTGTTCATTCAGCTCCTCACACTAGTGAGACAAATCAGTGTTCACATATACAGGTCTGGCTTTTTTCAATGTGAGTATAGTCCTAAGTTGCATCCATTTATCTATAAAAAAAAATATCCAGTTTATCCTTCTCAATGGCTGAGTAAAGGAAGATACTGTATTGCTAAAAACCACACGTATAAAACAATTGTATGAGAAAAATCACATTTTTTTATCCATTCTTCAGTTGATCAGCATTCTGGAATTTTCCAAGATTCAGCTGTTATAAATTGTGCTTCCAGGGGTGGGGAGATGGCTCAGTGGAATATTCGCTTCCCTGGCAAGCACAAAAGCCTGAGTTCAATCCCTGGTTCTGCAAAAAAATAAATAAAAAATTGTACTTCCATAAACATGGGAGTGCATGTATCACAGTGGTATGATGTTTTAATTCTTCTGGAAAGATACCCAGAATAGGAATAGCTGGGTTGAATGAGACCTCTAATCTTTGTTTTAGGTATTTTTTTTTTTAAGTGAAAGAGAAAAAACAATACAAAATTTCAAAACAAGGTAATAGGAAATTATCTATAATTATTATATTGCATGTTTTATTTTTAAAATATTTGCTCAGATTATAGGATATTAGGATACAAAACTGATCACACAGTATAAGCATTATCTGTTACTCTCAAGAAACGAATAGAAATTAGTAGTAGAGGGCTGGCCAGATACCTCAGTGGATTAAATCACCTACTTAGGCAGATGCAGGGACCAGAGTTTCATCCCCAACGTGCTGTGTCAGGCCAACCCCCAGGGTGTGCTCAGAAGGAGATTGAGACAGGGCATGGTGGCATATAACTATAATCCTAGCACTTGGGAGGCTGAAAACATGAAGGATCACTACAAGTCAGATCTGTGTAGTGAGATCCTGTAGATTTTGTACTAAACACACACACACACACACACACACAGAGAGAGAGAGAGAGAGAGAGAGAGAGAGAGAGAGAGAGAGAGAGAGAAGAAAGTTACTTATCTTTCATGTCCATATATATATATATATATATATATATATATATTTTTTTTTTTTTTTTTTAATTTTTGCTTTGCTTTTTCTCCTTCCCCTGTCACAGTCATTTTTTTTCATTTTGATCATTGCTTTGTTTACTTTTCTCTTCTTGCTGGAACAAAATATTTGGCACTCAAAATTCAGGGAGGAAAGGTCTGTTTAGCTCACAGTCAGTGGAGGTTAGCTGGTTCCAAGACAGTGTGCCTTGCTGGCCCATCCTTATGCCGGGGGTGCATTGAAGTGGTGGTTAAGACGGGGTGCGGTGGCACGCGCCTGTAATCCCAGCACTTGGGAGGCTGAAAACCAGAGGATCACTATGAGTCCAATCTACGAGTCCAATCTATGTAGTGAGACTCTGGAGATCCTGTAACCCTGTACAAAAAAAACAGGGGGTGGGTGGGAGGAGGAGCAGTGCCAACAAGCCTCTTTCCCTCCCTTCTCTTGTATGCAGCCTCACAGCCATAACCCCAGCTTTGGCAGCCATGGATAAATAAAAAACTCTAAAAGCCCAGCCCGTGATTGAATGGGGCTAGGGAAGAACATCTAAACGCAAACCATAGCATTCAGTTTGTTTCCCTTTCACAAGATCTATTGCACCTTTTGGATCGTGTCCACTTATCTCGTCATCTCCCTAATCTTGGCTGTTTAAGGAGACTCCACGCTGATTTCCGAAGTGCTTGCCCCAGTCTGCACTCCCACTGACAGTGCCAAATGGTTCCCTTTTTGTCCATAGCTGCTCCAGTATTTGTTATCCATTAATTTTTTGACAATAGCCACTCTCGAATAGCAATTCTGGGGCAAGGTAGAATCTCAGGGTTGTTTTAATTTGCATCTCTTGAATCACCGTGTTGTGAACATTTTTTCATATATTTAGTTGCCATTTATATTTCTTCGTCTGAGAGGTGCATATGCATCGCAGATTCTCATTTTTGGATCGGGTCCTTGAATTTAGGGGATCTGATTTTTTTTTCAATTCTTTATGTTCTAAATGTAAGTCCTTTGCCTGAAGGACAACTGGCTATAAATTTTTTATACTCTGTGAGTTGTTTATTAACTCTATGTGTGATTACTTTTGCTGCGCAAAAGCTTTTCAATAAAGTCAGATCCCATGTATTGTTTCTTTGCAGTATTTCCATTTTAGTCTGAGTCTATTTTCTCCTCCAGTATGTTTGTGTTTCTGTTTTAATATTTAGATCTTTGACCACTTTTGACTTTAGTTTAGCACATGGTGATAGATGTGGGTCTTGTGTTAGTCTTCACAGAGTCAGTTTATGCAGCACCATTTATTCAGCAGGCTTTCTTTCTTCCAGTAGACTTGATTGTCTCCCTTGTCAAAGATAAGGTGGCTGAGTGTGTTTGGGACTGTGTCTATATCTTCTAATCTGTTCCATGGATCCTCAGTCCTGAAGGTTTTAGTTTTGGTTTTGGTTTTTGTACCAGGAATGGAACTCAGGCCCCCGAGCTTGCCAGGCAGGCCCTGTGTGGCTGAGCTATGTCTCCAGCCAAATTGGTCTTCATAACAGCCTCTTGAGGAAAGCTTGTTTGCGCTGCCCTTGAAGGACCTAACCCTTGGGAGTGACTGGATAGAGCAGGCTCTTGATCCCAAATGGTCTTACCCAATGCTCCTCTGTTAATTCGGCTTCTGTGTAGTGCAGCAGGACTTCTGCCAGGGACTTTGGTTTCTCTCTGCTAGTGAAACAATTTAGCTAACTAGTTAATTCATTTAAAAATCTTACTTTAAGTCAGGGGTTCAATGAGAGCTCAGGTGTTCAATACGAGTGTTATGGTGTCCCCATGACAGTTACTCTCTCTATATGAACTCAGCACCTTGCATTTGCTGGGCAGATATGTGCCACCTAGCTGCACCCCTGGCCTGACACTGTCTTTCAGGGGAGAACCACGTGAAATTTAAGTGATGTGAGGTATGTAATAGCAATTCTAGTAAATGGCTTACCAGGGATACATGAGATGCATGTGTGTATGAGAAGAGGTGCTTAGCTGGGGCTAGGGTGGTTTAGGACTATCTCCGTTACAGCAAGGATAAGTAGCTGCCCTCCCAGACATGGGGATGGGCAGGGCCTCTTCAGGGAAGATGAATGACTTTAAACAAATGCTTCAAATGGAAGAGGAGACCTCTGTACCTTAAAGATGAGCCTGAAGTCAAAGCTGCACTCTAATGAGGAAGCCTTAGCACTCACCGTAAGTGAAGAGAGCCACAGTCCTCTTCCAGCCTCCATGGAGAGGCTCTCCTCATTTCCCCTCACTGCTGCTCATCTTCCCAATAAACAGCAGCTCTGATTACTTGGAGCAGCTACCACCTCCCTTTGGTGCAGAGAGACGCTGTAGGTCTCGCTTCCAATTCATGCCTCGCTGTAGCAACCCATCCTGCCTATTGTGGTGCTGAGAGATGGAGCAATGGGAGCACATGAATTACCTGTTGATGCTAGGAACACTGTGCAAAATCTTAATTTTCTCTGAGTCCCTACAGAGAGAAGCTTCAAAAACTGGAAAGTAAATGCAGCTATCGTTCAAAAAAGTCGAGAGAAAGCTAGGTATGATTTAAATTAGAATCCTTTTAAAATTCTCTCTATAATGTGCCCCAGTACAGTGGCTCTGAAAATTACAGGGAACAGGGTACTGTGATGGTGGCAGTTGCTAAGGGGAATCATTTGTTCTCTATTTTGACTTACAGAAAACCATAAATCTTGTTTATATGCTTCTTTGTCTATGTTATTTCCCTGTGTATTTTGGGAGATCCATATTTAAATACCTGCCTTGGGTGTTATCTGTTCTCTGAGATCTAAAGATTATGACTTTCTCTGTCTACCGTCTATTTTTTTATGATTAGGAATTATACAGAAACACAATAATTTTCCCCAGTGATCACATTTTTATAAACGTCTAACTGTTATCTTTCTTCATCTTGCTTAGTACTAGTTCCTGTGAAATAATTATGTGTATATATTCACATACCTTTAAGCTTCTGTCACTGTCGTAGTTTCACAAAAGGACTATTTATAAGCTAATTATGCAAAAGTATTGGTGATGGTAATGTCAGCTCACAAAGGATACTACTTGACAAATGACTCCATAGTCACCTATTAATTGGATAAGAAATGACATGTGCTGGTACCTATTAATAGAAACATCCACATCTCCATTACTGTCATGATAAGGAATTATTGTAACAAAGAACAATAAATGTTCCATGCTAATGTGTGAGTGTCACACATACTATGTTTCCCTGTGGTACAGAGATAGAAAGTTAAAGAGGGCCACGAATACCAGATCTTGGCATGCACCGTTCATCTCTCCAGTATGAGGTCACAAGCCTGTGTGATACATTCCCACCCAGTCTTGAATGCATTGAAAACAGTAGCCCCACAAAGGTTACCTGAATAGAACAATACTGCTATTGTCAACATTTTTCTACCAACTTTTCACATCACACTATCTTAATTAACTCACACTGTAGGACTTTCACTCTGGTCAGGAATTTTCAATATCAAGGATAGTTTTGAATGTTTCCATTTGCAAGTCCTTCCTAGTCTCTGTCATGGTAATTTTACAGATACTGAGCTGTTAGTCTGTTTGACGTAGCCATGTCCCAGTGGTGCTGTTCTTACCTCCAGTAAGGTGTCATTTGGTTTTAGGTAGCTTTTGGGCAAACTTGAAAGACAAAACAAAACAACATTTTGAGATATATGAAATGTATGGAGAAATACAGTAGACACTATAAATTCAGGTGTGAATACCATGCTAAGTGGGAATTTCACAAACTTCATGCAAACAGGAATAACACAGGTGATACATAGTTGAGAATGGTTGTCATGTCATACTCTTAAGGAGATTGTAATGAATTTTTGTCTTTTTTTAGTGAAGTAAGAAGGTATGAATCCTTAATAGTTTGATTCATCAGTTGAGGAACATTTCCTCAACTTAGGTTCCAGGTATTGTTTGTGATCCCTTGTTTCAGTTTTCTTCTCATGTAGTTTTGTTATCTGTATCCTGAATCTGCATCACTTATCTTTAATATTTGGAGCCTTCTCTTTTTTGCCCCACTGTATCTTGCTTCTGTGTTGGTCTTACGCCTTATAGCTGTTCTAAGGCAGCCTCTGAGAGGATGTCATAGTGGTTCTTGCTTCTCTCCTTCTTTGCTTGAGAGAGCCAAACATCAAGCCACCAATGACACCACCCAGCAGCCAGAGAGAACCTGAGACCTGCAGGTCACACAGGCATGAGCTGGGGACTCAGCTTCCCCAGGCTGAACGTCGGGACAATTTCAGCCCTGCCACACAACGATTTCAGCTTTGCAAGCACCCACTGCAGTGCTGGGCAAGTTCCAACCTGCAGGTATTTTGAAATAATAAATTATCTTTCTTTGGCATGGCTGTATCTGGTGATAATTTGCATTGAGACAAGACATAATACAGGCATTATTTTCTGTTATCCAGTCCTCTATTTCTCACACATTAGCATTCAGTCCTAAAAGGATCTTGATTTCTAGTCCTTCCCTTGTAAGCAAGCACCTCCTAGGTCAGGGTCCCTAGTTATGATTCACAGCACTCTGTGAGATCCGACATCCTTTGCATTGCGCATCTTTCAGTCACTTTGCAGCAGGTTACAGTTTCAGTTTCTCCAGCAGTCATGACTATTCTGTCCATGCTGCCTCTGAGAATGCTCTGCACCGTCCAGTCCCCTCTCAGAAACTCAGGTAGGATTTGACCTTGATATTCACGGGTTATTTTTTTGTGTGAAATTAATTTTTCTGAACTTCTTAAAAGTTGATTTTCAAGATAGTGCTTCTGACTTCACAGAGCTGTTTTCTTCTATGCGGATTAAAAACAATTCCAGCAGTTAATATATGGGCCTTCCTGCCTCTGCCTTCCTCCCTTCTGAACCTTCCCTTGCCTCCATCTGCATTGTCTCTCCTTCCTGAGGTTCATGCCCTTTCCAGAAGTTGTCACAGCAGGGAGCTGTGGCTGGGTTGCTCACTTTGGGGAGTTTGTAGGCCTTAGGCATACCAGGCCCTGACAAGTTCCCCACTCCTGGAGGAGCCAGGCCCCTGCAGGTGTGGCTGCTGTTCTCAAGGGAACCTGTCATCCAGCCCAGCCAGGTCTTTTGGGTTATTTTGGTAGCTTTCCTGGCTTAGGGGTCTCAGCCCCACTGCACCACTCTTTTGATGTTGGTTATTAGGGTTTTCATGGCTGATAGCTTGTCCTTCCCACTTGCATTTGAAGGAATAGAGGGACAGCTTGGCCTAGTTTTGACTTCGCTGTCTCACTCCTTTTTCTGAGCTTGTGTGGGAGTTCAAGAATGCCAAGGCTGCCCTGCCACCACCTTCATCTTCCACAGTTGGCACAGATGGTGTCTTTGAGCCCACCAGCTGTGTCTCGGGGGGCTAGCTCTATACAGAGGCCCAGACAGGGACAGGGCAAAGGGGTGGGAAGGTCAGGGTATTCCACTGAAGCAGTACAGTCTTCATCTTTCTGTAAAATACATGTCCAGCAGTGGCTAACAATGGGCTGCTAGGTACCACTCGGGCTTACATTCTCAGATGCCTTACGGTTGACTGAGCTGTTTCCACCTGCCAAAGGAGGCTGTTGAGAAAAGGTTGATAATTTGCTTCGGTATCGTTTAGGCATCACAAGCTTTCAGGACGGCAGGGCCAGGAAAGCCTGGGTCAGCACTCTGTGCTCCACTTGCCGAGGATGGGCCACCTCATCCCTCACATAAAATGCAGATTCTCATGTGCTTCCTCCACTAAGATAGGAAGAGAGAGCTCAGACAGAAAAATCACCATTTCCAAGATCAAAAACCATAAAGAAAATCAAAGCGGAAATCTCTAGTTTTGCTTTTCTTTGGCCCTCTTCTTTCTGGACAATGAGGTTATTTAAAATAACTAGTGATTATATTGTACAAGTGGGCTCCATTTCCTCAGGCAGTCTTCTTTAGGCTAACGTGTCACCCAAGTGAATACTGCTCTCAGCTCCTAAAGTCATGACTCAGGATCCAGTGCCCACCAGGCAGTTGGCCAGGTCCCTGGAGAAGGCCTCTGGTCTACAGACTGTCTTCCCTTGTGGTATTCATAAACTACTGTGCAGAAAATGAAAAACACTTTGCAGAGTTCCTAAGTGCTGGCGGGAACTACAAAGGAGCATTTATTCCAATGCAAATGGAAAATACTTGCTTCAATCCAGGTCTGCTTTTTTCGTTATGTATAAAAAAGAAAGCTATAGGCCATGCTATGCTGAGAGTTACAATAATAATCTAGACCAACAGCATTTTCATCCAGCTAACTTTTGACAGATGTGCCTGGGTTCTACAGACAGCTGTATTTTCGAAAACAATAGGCTAAAGGCAAGTTAGGGACATTTCCATAGAGGTGTGTTGTATGTGTCCGTGTGTGTGTGTGTGTGTGTGTGTGTGTGCACGCGCATGCATATGAAGCATCACCCCTGGCATGTATGCATCTGTCCTAGAAATGAACCACAATAAAGAAAACCCTAAAGTAAATTTGATATCAGCTATTAAAAAATTCCCTTGACATTAGATCGTTTCCCTAGCGTACGAACCTGAAAGAATAAATAAAATCTGAAAGGCAAAATAGATATAGTAAAATGGAAAGAAGCTAAACACAAGGAATAAGCAATGGAGAAGAGAGAAAGGAGAAAAGATAGGTAAAACAGGAAGGGGGAAATTGTGCAAGTTTATATAGAGGATGGCTGTGATGATTGTATTACTAATTTCCATGAGGTTTTTTTTTTTGTTTGTTTTGTTTTGATTTTTGGTACAAGCTTCACTATGCAGGTTAGACTCATAGTATTCCTCCTGTCTCAGACTACCCAGTGCTGGGATGACAGGTGTGTGTCACCACACCCAATTTCAGTTGCCTGCACAGCGAGCCCATGGTTCTGGGGCAGGCATGGCATGGCATGTGGTTTGGGGATCGAACTCGGGTCCTTGGGCTCACCAGGCACGAACTAAGATAGCTGAGCTCTCTCCCTGTCCTTTGTCAGTTTTTTGAAAGTATCAGTTACTGTTTAAAAGTTTTCACTTTGACTAATTCTATATGTAAATATCTGTAATCTAAGCAACTACATTGAAGACAACAATGTGTAATAGAAAAGCCATGGTTGAATACCTCTTATCTTGTTCTCTTAAGTGTGTACAGTTTCTAATGTTTATTAATTATTATTATGCTCTGTTTAAAATAATTAAAAAGTAAATATGACAAGAAAAGAATTAAGGTTTATTGAAAGGAAGAGTTAATGTTTAATTATTTCTCTAATCTTGCATATCAATCTGAGGAACAGATTTGATGATAACAATACGTAATAAAACAACCATTGTTAATTTTTTGTTTTTGTTTTGAAATTCTTTACCACATGCATTATTGTATGTTGCTTTGTTTGTGTCTTTGCTTTTGGCTTTTTTGTTGTTTTTACTCTTTAAAATAAAATATTTTTGGAAAGCAATTCCCTTGAACATGTTTAAAGGAAGTGAGACATGTAAAGCCTTCTTCTACTTCGCGCTTACCACAAACTATGTTACAGATCTCAAGAGCTGGCATCCAGAAAGGTTGCAAGAGAATTCAATTTGATTTTTCTGCTTAGATGAATTCAGTCGGGGTCAGCAGAGTGACCTGTGTGTGCACAAGAACAGTACAGATATTAGAGATTAAAATTCCCAATACACTGTCAGGAAAATGGGACTATGTAACCCAGCATCAACAGTGGCAATCTGTTCTTCCTTGTGCAATCAGTACTTTAACAAAATCAAGAATCAAAATCAGTATCCATAAGTCATGGACTAGACCCAGAGATAAAATACAGAAACCCTGTTTTACACTGGTAGTGATTTTGAAAGCTTTTGTACAATTTTGAGAAATCTCACATAATCTTAACTTTCCATCTGATAGGTATCTATACATATAAATATCTCTATGTCACACATATACATATATATACATATAATATATATGCTGTGTAAATAGACCACCAATAAATACTTCTGAAATCATCACATGCAAAATGCATACAAAATTAAAGACATTCTTAATACCTAAGAAAATAACTTCAAGTGTTTACAGAGCTAAGATTACATATGGAAACAATTGTTATACATAAAACTGCCTGCCAGTAACTGACTAATTGTAAGAACCATCCCATGCATGGTAGATCTCTCCCTATTTGACAAAAGCCTATGTCTATAGCTCATGATCTACACTATTTGATAATATAATGCAAACGTGACTCAAATTAATTTCAGACTGAAATATCAAATTTATCAAGATGCAGAATTTCATAAGCCATCCAAACATGGTGTGCGTATACTGTTTAATTACAAATTAAATGAAAATTGCAGTTGAGGTAGATACCTATCATTTAAGCCCTGAAAAGAAGCATTGAACTGAATAATGGTACAGTAGATGATTTAAAGGAGATATTGTCTTACTGTCAAATGAAAGTTGGTAAAATTCAACAACTTCTGACAAGTGCCAGATGTGCTGATAACTCACTACTATTATGGACTATTGATCTATGTTGGGTTATTTTGCTGAATTCAACTGCCTATAGTCTTTGGACAGGCATCAAGTATGAAAATGTCCTTTAAAGACCTGTCCAAATAGGTCTCTAGCATCTCTAACTGTAAAGGAACACTCATCTCTGAAAAAACAAGACATAAAAGGTGGACATGTTTCCCACAGAAGCCAGGAAATTGATCAAATTTGTATAGGTGGAACTAAAAGTCTCAATGCCTAAAGCAAACAAGCTACTCCAGTACTGAGATAAACATCCTGTCTGGTTAAGGTCAGCTATTAGTCACTCAGAAACCTTGTGTCACATGTTACTAACTTAGCAAAAGTATAAATAAAACACAATTTTGTTATGGAGAAATATATATGTATACACAAGATAGTTAGGAAAGATATACACCTACTTTCTCTTCATTCCCTGAGAAGAAAGGTTTGTACTAATACGGTTTAGACAAGATATTTTGTCTGCATCTTGTCCTCTGAATAACTACTATGAAGACACAACAACATGTAATGTATTAATTATCATAACTATCCTACTAACCTGTTCTAAAGCTGTTTTATTGCTATTTTATTTTCATTAAAATGAAAAAAAGAAAACTGGTAAAAATTTCAACAAAAATTAATGGTGCTATGGAAAAAGAAAAAAGTACTTTTTGTTTCCAATCTAAAAATGAGATCCTTGCTCCATGTATAATCTAATTTTTTCAAGATGTTTATCCTCATATAAGAGATGAAAACTCAATGATTGTTTTGTTGAATTCACTAAAATGTTTTGGCTTGTGTTTAGTGGAACGTAACAGAACACATTTTCCTACTCCCTGTTCTTGGACATTAAAGATTTTCTTGCTTTCTCCCAGAGCCCTCCAAGCACCATTGTATATTCTAGGCATTTAGTTTCTTACTGATCAAAACTCTCCTCCCAAATATAAATTTTAAACATGCAGCCCTGTCAACTAGTCCATCCTGATTCCGCTGGCATCGTTTCTCTCTGCTCTCCTACAACTTTTTCTCCAGTCTCCTCTTGTCTTCTTGGTGGTCTTCATGAAGCAGTTCCTTGCTCATGGATGCCACAGCAGTAACTACTGGGCCAATGCAGATAATGCCACTCAGACGGCCGGCGGTATAGCTCAGACTAAGCGCTTGCTTAGGTAAGCGCAGCGGCCAAGGTTCAATTCCTGGTTACGCACGCCGCGCCGGCCCCGCCTTCGGGTGCGCTGAGCCAGCGATGGAGTCCGGGTGTGGTGGCGCCTGCCTGTAATCCCAGCCCTATGGAGGCAGGAAGCAGGAGGATCACTGTGAATGTGGGCTGCATAGTGAGACCCTGTCAAAAAAAAAAAAAAAAAAAAAGATAATGCCACTCAGAAGTAAGCATCCCTGAATACAACTGCATGCAATCTGTCCTGTTTTAATTACTAATAACAGCAAGCTTTTGGAATGCTCTGAAAGAAATGAAGATGTGCCCTGAGCAACAAAGAATTTAGGTCTGAAGTTTATCATATTGGTCAGGTTAAGCCTCTAGAGAAGCCCGGATATTCATTAAATGATTTTGGAGGGCAAGGTACTAAATCTGTTTAGGCCCTCTTCTCCTTTCATGAAAGCCTGAAATATAATTGCACACAATAAATGTTTTTTAGGTTAAAAAAATTGATGATGCTTTACATTAACTCCTTACTCTACAGCAGTTAAGCCATGCATACCGATGGTGACCTCTGAGCTAAAACCAGGCTTTGATCAAGAGCTCCTTTCCCTTATGAGTTCACACACAGTGGTCTCGCAAATGCAGAGACTTTAGCCAGTTGGCTTACATGGGATAGAACTTCGAAGTTAGAATAGAAAGCACATTCTAATAAGGGGGATGATATGAATGAAAACAGAACTACATCAAAGACAGCAATATCTAATACAAAAACGACATTTGAATACCACTGTGCTTGTTCTACTAAATGTGTATAGTTTCCAATGTCTTCTCAATTATAAATATACTCCTTATATTAAAAGCATAAAAATGTTATATTGACAAGAAAAATATTTAAACTTTATTGGAAGCAAGTGTTAATATTCAGTCATTTGTCCAGTCTTGCATACCTATGTCAGTTAATTTGAGCAACAGATTTGATGACAAAAATATATAATATGATAATGATTGCTAATTTGCTATTCTTTTTCTGAAAATTTGTATCATATGTATTGTTGTATGTTACTGCATTTCTGTGTTACTTTTTTTGCTCTTGATTTTGTTTTACTCTTTAAAACAAAATAAAATAAAACCAAAAAGCATTTCACAAGTATAACCTATCATTTATAGACTAATTTACCCCAAAATTGTTTGACTTTTTATGTATTTTGTGCAGGGTCTCACTAGGCAGTTCAGTCTCATAGTGATCTTCCTGTTTTCAGCCTCCTCAGAGCTGGGATTACAGGCATATGCCACTATGCCTGGACTCATTTGCCAGCTCAGTGCACCTGGGGGTGGGGGGCTTGAGCAGTGTGTGATCCTGGGGATCAAACCCTGGTTCCTGCACTTGCTTAAGCAGGCACTTAGTCTGCTAAGTTATTTCACCAGCCCTATGTTTGTCACTGATTACGTAAAGTTCGTATTTTCCCTGGGTATATATGATCCATCTTAATTGTTTTTCTATATTTTAGGAAAGGGTCTACAGGGTGTTCAGGGTCTCACTATTAGATTGGTATATGTGCTGCTGAAGGGAGCACTCACTACTAGTCTGCACTCATAGTGATCCGCCTGTTTACAGCTTCCCAAGAGCTGGGATTATAGGTATGCACCACCATGCCCAGTTTCCATCTCCATCTCTGTGTCATGGGGACAGGGCCATCACAGCAGGCCCAGTAATCAAACCCTTGTGCCTGTTTGCACTTGTTTTAATCTGCTTAGCTATTTGGCAGGCCCTTAATTATGTTTATGTCTCCTTTTCCCCTCTGTCTCTTGGTCGAAATACTTTCGAGTTCTATTAAAAAAGTCATTGTGTTCTTCTGTAAGATTTCCAAAGCTTAATATTTCTGTGCTAATTTTATTGCGAAAAAATCAATTACTCACATGATCAATTTTTCCACCTGAATAATCATGTGAAATTAATATAATCAACATAAGCAATGTGATATTCCAAATACTTCTAAAATCTGATTTCTGGCTAATCAGGACATCATGGAAGTAACCACAGGGCCAGTGGAGATAACATAGCTGAGATTCCCTGCTTCAGTCATGGAGCTAATTCACACATGGAATCTCCGTCCATGAAGGCAACTAGAGAGGCACTTGGGCCCCTGCACAAAAAACTTGCATGTGTAGGAAAATTACAGTACCCAGAGCAGAGCCATGAGCTTAGGACCTGCAGAGATGTGGCCTCCCCCTGGGCTGGGAACAAGAGGATCCTGATGTCTAGGCAGCTGGAGAGCAGCCTGGACACTACCTGGGAGAAGCAATTGCTCTGCAGCAAGCTTCTCTTCAGGGAGCCATGGCTTAGGTCTTCCACAACCCCTTCTTGTCTCTTGGGTGGGCTTCTCACAGCCGAGCACCCAGGGGCTTCTCTCCAGAAAGCCCACAAAGCTCAGAGCTGCAGAGCAAAAGGAAGAATTCAGGCAGAAACCAATTGAAGAAACAAAGAAGAACTGGCTCAACTCACTCCTCTCTGCCCCTCATTCTTATAAGAAAACTTTGATGCCAACAAAACTGAGAAGGGCCTTGCTCAAGGCTGAATAGCAGAGCCTTCCAAGGCCCAGCCACTGGGCCTGAAGTAAACAGGTGGTGCCCTCAGTAAAGGTAAACCTGTACTGTTCTTACTATGTAAACATTTATACTGTGCATCAATTCAGCCTTCAGAATGACACAGGAAGAGTTAAAACTTGGACTCTCAAGTTTACTATAAAGATTTTTTCCCTCAAATCAGAAAGAGAAGTTTACTGCATATGCTGAATTAGGAAAACACAGAAAATGATCCTGTGAGTCATTGGCTATGATACTACCTGCTAAGTGCCTTTAAACTTCAATAAAATAGCATGGATTCCAAGTGAGAACGACCCATTTTCTAAGGTTATTGCCTCATGTCAGTTACTGATGCTGTTTTTCTCCCTGTAGGGACTCAGCTGTATATTGTAGACATGGCCCACTAGAAGAGAAAATCCCGAGACCCAAATAGCAGAGGCAGTGGAGCTGAAGGTGATGATATGTACCTTCCGACTGAAAGCTACCTGTCCAGGACTGTAAATCCAGCTATTTCCTGGGGACCTAGGCACAGATGGACTCAGATGAAGCTCCTAGTCAGGAAGGAAGACAAAGCAATTGTAAATTGAATCTCCAGAACAAAAGGAATCTGCTCTCTGGAGGCCTGCTGGTGCAGGAGCTGTGTTAATTTTTTTGTACTTTTTATTATTATTTTTAAAGAATACAAAATAATAGTAGAAGAAAACAGCATTATACATGCTACAAGATTTCACTAAACAAAGTAATAGGAATTCAACAATGCTTGCTGTATTACATGATGCTATGTGCAAATTAGTTTTTCTGATTACCAGATATAAACATGTTTTGGTGTTTTAAAAAAAAAAACAATAACTAAGAATTTATAAGAAACTCAAGGGAGTAAAAAATTCAGAATAAAAACAAAAATTGTAAGCATTAACTGTTCCTTACTTTTTTATATTCATATAATTAGAATTCTCAAAATAGAAACTAGGCAATAAATATTTAAAGATTTAAAATTTCTGAATTTAGTTCAACTTATAATACCATATTCCCAAGAAAAATGAACTTTTTCACAAGAAATTTAAATAAAATCATACCAAGATACATGAAAATGAAATTGTCCAAAACTTATTATAAGGAAAAAAAATTAAAGCATATACATAAAAAATATTAGCATATACATAAAAAATGGAAGAACAAAATTAAATAGCATCTTATTCCACATTAGAAAGAAAAAAAAAGGACTGATAGAAAAAAAAGATCTATCCTCTTTGAATTTTATACTTAGCAAGCATATCTTAGAAAATTAAAAGTAAAATAATTTCTAGTTATACAAACTTGAAATATTTTAATACCTCAGATGTATCATGTAAGAAATAACAAAGAACATAATTCAAAAGGCAAGAGAAGTTTCAGCATGTTCCTGGATGAACAATAAAGAGCTCTCAAGG